>JBCJKH010059052.1:0-51151 GCA_039877255.1 Loriculus beryllinus
CGGGGCGCGGAGCCCGGCCTGCCACCGCGCAGAGGCCGCAGCAGGTAGGGCGGCGGGGGGGGGGTCTGAGAGAGGAGCCGGGCCCCGGCAGATAAAGGGCCGCGCTCGCCCCACGGTGGCGGGGGGGAAGTGGGGGTTTCGCGTCACACCTGGTTCGTCCGCGGCCCCGTAGGCGGTTCCGGCTGCTCGCCCTTCCTTTCCTCCCTTACCTCCCGTCAGCAGCGAGCGGGGCCCGGCAGGGGACGGAACCGGCCCCTGCAGCCCGGCTCCGGGCGGCGCGAAGCGGCCACGGGGCTCTGGCGGCGGCCCCCGACTCCCCTCCCCCGGGCGCTTTGTTGGGGTAGGCGGTGTTTCCCCGCACGGCCGGGCGGAGGGAGCGGTGTGTCGGGGCCGCTCGCACGTCGTGACACGGGCACGGAAGCCCGCACCGCCGGCTCCCAGAGCGGTCTCTTCTCGTTCCTCCGGGCCCGCGCCTTGCCGGGGGAGGTCGGTCGTTCTCCCGGGTGGTGTCACCTGCGCAGGCTGCGGAAGGGGGAGGCGGGCGGTTCAGGCCGTGGAGCGCCGCGGAGCCCGGGTAAAATGGAGATCTTCCCTCGGTGCGTTTAGGAATGCAACTTGGATCCCGGGAGGCGGGTGAGGGGAAGGAGGGAGCTTGATGTGTGACACTCCATTTTCCTCCAGCCAGGGAGAGGAAAAGGCGATGTCGTGGGACAGGGAGGAGGCGAGGCCACGGGAGCTTGCTGCCTGCAGCCGGGCTGTAGCAGCCACAACAAACAGGTGTGGCTGGGAGAGCTCCGATAAGCGCTGCCCGCGCAGGTTACAGCTGCCCGTGCTTCTGCGTGTTGCGGGGCAAAGAGGGGCAATGCTACCAAAACCCTCCGGTGGGAATTGCAGCCGTGTTTCCTGTCCGGAGGCTGGCTCTTGGACCAGCTCAAGCAGTGAAGGAGGGAGGGAGGCAGGAAGGAAGGAAGGATCTGTGGGCTCCCGACTTACATCAGTGTGGAAGTGGGATGAGCAATAGGGAGGCTATTCTCCTCCCAGCACTGGTGTAACCGCGCCTGGGAGTGTACTGTGAAGGGTTAGAGGAGCCAGGTTATGTCACCTTGCTGATGTGCTGGTCCAGATCTTTGATGATGGTGGAAGCTCAAGCTGTGATCTGTGTGCACAGTGCTAGCGACAAGGAAATGTTCTGGAAAAGAGGGGTTTTGTATTATTTATTTTCCCCTAGCATATTTCATCATTTCATTGATTGGATTCAGCTGCATGCTTTGTAAACAATCCTTTCTTCAGATCCTTAGTCTTATGTTGCTGTGGGAATATTTTCAGGGCTGCAGAGCTCCTGCACGTGGCACATGGGCAGCAGATCCTGACACACACTTCACAACTGCTGATTGCCGCAAGATATTTAAGACATGAACGCAAAGTGCAAGTGTCAGTGCTGGGTCCTGTGGTGTAGGGAAGTTTGGGAACTGCAGCCATGCACTGGTGTATGTTGATGCTTCATTAACAGCTCACTGTTAACGTCTTTTTGTGTTTAGGATGTATAAAGATTAAGTGTCAAGTGCCAAAATGAGCGTGACTTCGTGGTTCTTGGTGAGCAGCACTGGCATTCGCCATCGGCTCCCTCGGGAGATGATATTTGTTGGCAGAGATGACTGTGAACTGATGCTCCAGGTAACACGGCTTTCTTTGTTATTATTTCTTCAGACGATGCAGTAGATGTCAATGTAATGCTGGATATCTGTAGGTGCTGTGTGTTTTCCTGAAATGACATCTTTTAAAAGGAACTTCCTTTTTATGTTGAGTCTGCAGTTCCCATGAAGACTTCCCATATTTGTGAAAGTGCAAGTGAGGTTTCTTTCAAATTGCGGTGTCATCAGGTGGATAGGAGCAGTAGTGATGGGAGATTAATCAAATAGATTAGCTATGTTGATGCTACTAGAGCTAGTAAGCCAAGACATACCATTGTGTTCTGATCTGCAATTAGGCTGCTGTTTTTTTGTAGCTTTTAATGTGTGCACTGTTCACTAGAATGTTTTGTTTGAATGGGGGCAGGTTTTTTTTGTTTGCTTATTTTTCACTTTAAGTTTGGTTAAATTATCAGTGCTTGTATTTCTCTTTTTTTTTTTTTTGTTTTTTTTTTTTATTATGGTGGGAAATCCTGCTGTTTAGTAGAGAAACTAGCTCTTTTGGTGGGGGAGTAAAGTGGTGACCTATTCCCAAAGTAATTGTGTTACTCGGGCAAACTTGCAGCTTCTGTTAGTGCTTTCCATACCAGCATGTGTCTCTGCTGGACCTAATTCAATGTATCTCAAGTGTTGACTGTGGTCTGATGCTTGACAGCATAATGTAATAGATGTCACTCCAAACAAATGGAGCTGGAATCTTGCAAAGAGCATTTGACAGGAGCACTTTAGCTCAGGAATTTGTAGAAGCCTGAAATTAATTTATAGTGTTTCTGCAAGACCCATGCCATGGGGGAAGAAAAAAAGGTTTGATTGTACCTGCATGACCCCTGTTTGCCCCTTTACAAAGGTGGTAAATGCGCGTTTTGGTTGGTGGCAAAATTAGGAAGCTGCCTGCACAACAGGGACTCCCTCCTCATAATTTCCACTGCTAACCTGGTCACAGGTATGTCCTAAATGCTTTGTTGATGTACTGCCAAGAAGGCTGTGTTTGTACTTATTACAGGGATTTTGTGTGATATATTAGCAGAAGGTCTGGTCAAGGGGTAGGAGTTCTTTTACGAGGTGTACTTGGAAGCAAGGTATTGTCTAGCTATAATAATGTATTACCACCTGCAAAAGGAGTGCTTGCAGTGTTTGTACTGCTCTGCTAGCTGGCAGTGAATGGCATAGGTGTACTGCAGTGGTAGAGCCTGAAGCATACTCCTGTTCAGCAGCAGATTATTTGTTTGGGCTTTCCCATGAATCACACTGTCTTTTATTTCATGCTTCTACGTGTCTGACTGGTGAGACATGTAAAGGTGAGACATTAAAAATGTCCTGATATTTTCTGTAAGTCTGCATTTGGCAGCTCAGGAACCTGATTGCTGTGTTCTCTTGCAACTTGGAGTAAACATATACAGTGGCCTTGGTTTCCAAAAATGGCCCGAATTTTAGAGTGCTCATCTTAATACCTTTTGAATGTAGCTGTGGGGCTTTTTTACTGTCAGGGTTCAGCACTCTTGAGAGTCATATTCTCAGGTTGTGCAGCTTAAAAGTACCCAAATGTCAATCAGGCTTAGAATGCATTGCTTGTTTCTCTGGTTATTTAGAGGGTTAACTGGACAGCATGGATTGTGAGCCACTCCATGCCACATGGAGTATTTCATGCTTCTTTGCAAGTCTGAACTGGCTTGTCAGTGTTGCACGTGAGAGTGAAGCGATTGTATTTTAAAGGTTTTCATTATTTCACCAGAGAAAGGCTCTAGATTGCCTGTAAAAGCCAGCTGTTTATGCTCATAGGGTGAGTTACATGTAACCCTTTATAAGCATATTAGTTTACTCTCTCCAGTATAAAAGCTTTTTCTAGGATCACATATAAATTCGTAATTTGAACAGCATAGCACATTATTTATCTAGCCATTTGCTTATAGAGATGTTTTCCAGAGCTACCTTGGCCTCCAAAGGAGATGACTAGAGTAAGACTCAGTGTGGAAGAGAGACTGTGAGCGGAGACTTGATATCCAAGCAAAATTGTGTGTGAGCAGATGGAGGATGAGATCTAAAAATAGACTTGTTCCTGCTGTGACTGTCCATGTCACAAAATCATTGTGCAGACTGGCACAATCATTTGTCTTGGGGAAAGCTTAAGAAGCAGGGCAGTTATCACAACAGATGGAGAGAGCTCTAGTGACAGTGTTTGCACCTGGAGTATTTCTGTGGTACTGACCCTGAAACTTTTTTGCACAGTGATTCTGCTTATGTATTTCAAGATTTTGCTTTATCCCTTAATGCGTGCAACTGAAATCAAACAGGCAACGTCTGGAGAGTGGACTGAATGACCTGGTCGGTGGTTTTAGTCTCTTAAGGCTGTTACTGCTTAGTGATTTCATTGTGATACAGCTTGTGGTTCCCTGTTGAGACTGTGTCTCGGTGCACAGACACACAGCACGGAGATACAACATGGATATTTGTCCTGGAGACCTTGCAGTCTTGCCTTTCTCATTTTACTGGTTTAGGAGTGTCTTGTCTTCTGATACTTTCTTGGAACATGTTGTCTTAAGGCATCAGATTGCTGAACACCAAAAACTGATGGCTTTGTCACCAAACAATCAAGCTTTCATTTTGCCTGTGATTGCTTATTTCATGCAAGTACTAGATTTGCTTTTTGGATTAACACACAGATGAAGAAAACCAGAGTCTTAAAGCTTAATTTTAAGTAGGTTTGATACGATAGTGGGGAAGCATAATCTACCTTGAAATCTTTTATACCTATTAAGAAGATTAGAAATATTTTACATGTTTTTGCAGCACTGTAAAGCTTCTAGTACAACTAAATGTGAGATTTACATTTATTTTGAATGTTAATGCATGACAGAAAAGCCATTTAGCATTGTTTGGCATGCACAGTGTTGTTACACAGTGTCAAGGGCTCAGTTCTGACGTTTTTCTTATGAGCAGTGCTTGAGTTCTTCAGCAGTCTCACTGGCTCCCTGCAGGTAACAAACAGCAGGCGTGTAGAAATCTAGACCTTCACTACCTTGCACTTGTGTGTTTGTTTTCTCTGTGGGGCTTGGGGATGGTGGGAAGGAATTTCCTGAAAAGGTTTGCTTTTTAATTTTTTTACCAAAACAAAGCAGGTTTTTGAACTACCAAAGTAATTCTCCCTACTCCACCCTTCCCCAAAATCCTTCTTGGGAAGTATGGTTGCTCTTTTTATCAGCTTTGATCGTTAGCTTAATGGGATGGGTATTTACTGAAGGGAATAAACATTTTGCAAACTTAGAGTTTTCACTTAACCATTAAAATCTTTCCTCTGCCCCTAAACAAAGCATTCTTTGCATCTTTGAAAAGTGTAAATATTTAAAAGAAGGGAAAGCAGAGTCATAACTTCCTCGGTTTTGTGTGAGAGAGAGGGATGTTTACAGAGAAAATGGCAAAAGCAAAATGTTTAACCAGTGCTCCCTTGCATATGCCTCTCTCGTTAGAGTGGTGGTTTGAGCATGTTATTATCCTACACCAGGTAAGTTTATATATATGAGTTACAGCACGAGTAGGTATGGATGGCGTGATGCATCTGTTTATGCCTTTGTCCTGTGTGACTTTTAAGACAGCTTGACACTTCCTACCAGGAGCCACTTTTTTCAACTGCTTATAGCTCTACTAAACTCTGTAACTGTTTGGCATGAGAGTTTATTTTCCAGGCGTCTGTTTTAGGCAGTGTGTTCTGGACGCAATCAGCTGCCTTCTTTGGACTTTGCTGTGAGCAACTATGAGAAAAATAGCTTTTTCTTCATGTAAACTATTTGAAAGTATCTTTAACCTGTTCTTTTAAGTTCTGGCGTTGTACAGCTGGGTTGTGATTTTTTTCAAGAGTGAATGCCTAGGTCAGAGGCTATTTCCCCCCCATCAGTAATCTGAATGCATTTGAACAAGTTCCAAATATTTGAAAAAAAGAAATCGGTGTTTGCATGTGGTCAGCAGGGACTGCTTTGATACTGTTGTCTAAAGTCATATTTCATCTGGGAGTGAGGTTAGTAAGGGGACAGATTGGAGGGCAGAACTGTTGTAGGTTGGGCAAAGAGGAAATAGGTGTGGGGATATGCAAGGCCGGGGTTTAGATGTAAGAGGAACTGCACTAGATTAGATCAAATTGCACCTAGGCTGGTATCCTGACTCAGACAGTGGTCAAAGCAGCTGTCGAGGAAAATGTGAGGACAAGCCAAGAGTATAATAATACTTCCAGAGTACTTGCTCAATCTCTTGACCTATGTTTCAGGAAGCCAGAGGCCAGATCTTTGCATCTGGTTGTTGAATTTCTACTCTATAAAGCCTCACCATGAGATTAAGATTTGGCTGAGCAGGGAGGCACAAAGAGGAGCCTGTCATTTGTGCAGAGTGAGAGGAGCAGCAGAGTTTGGAGAAGTGGAAGGTGGTGCATGTAGGGCATAAGCTGTTAGGTGTGGGGGAAGTGGGCATTACAGGATGTGGCTGCTGAGTAGCATCTCCCTTGGGCCTGAGGTGGGTCAAGACTTGCTTTTTTTCTGGTGTCAGCAGCTGGCTGTGAAATTTACTAGCCCAGCATCTGTCACTGGTCCATGTGGGACATCACATGCTGTTTATCATGTCAATTCATGCTATTTATTCATTCAAGTGGTGTAGGGGCTGGTGAGCTGAACATACAAGTTCGTTCTGCTAGTGAACTGGATAAATGGTAATGATACTGCTTAAATAGATGATTTCCTCTTTTTGTCTTGCTTTGGTAAAAAGTTAAGGAATGACAAGTGCTCTAGACACCTAAGGAACATTGTTAGGGCTGCTAAGTGTTTATAACTGCAGAGCAGTAATGACATACCAGTGTGAAGATTGCCTGTGTAATCCTGCTTCTGCCCCTGTGTTCATAGGCATGAAGATGCAATCTGTTACTGTGTTGTTACCGGATATGTTTTCCCAGCAGGATCTGTTCAGTGTTAGGTACGCAGGCTGCACGGTGCACCCTGCAATAATGCAGTGCAGTGGTGAACTCTGTGTGTATAACATCTGGTCAAATTAAGGTTTCCTTGACCTAATATATCCGACCTTCCCTGGGCTTTGCTTGATAATATGATGTCTCTCTTACGTAGTTTAGTAAGTGTATACATAAACATGTGTGGATAGGTGTGGTGTAGTTTGTCTACAGCATTATGCTGGGAGGAAGCAGATGGTGTGAACTTGGTATAGATTATCTTTTCACTGGTACTTGTAGGTGAATTCACTGTGGTACAGAAGTCTGTCCATCACTCAGGTGTTTCCTGTGTTGGGAGTTCCCAGTAGAAGCCATGAGGAATCTCTGCTGCGTTTTGTGTCCTGTCCTCCTTCCCCATGGAAGTGTGGGTCTGGAGTGGGAAGCTATCGTCAGGACAGGGTGGTGCCCCACTCATGCTGTTTTGCTGCAGTTATCCAGAGGGTGTAAACCGGTACCTAAGTTAGTCCCTGGGCGTTGGGAATTGCCAAGTTATTCATTAGGTGTAGGTGTCTTACAGGCAGAAGAGAAAGGATCTAGCCTTGGGAAGGCTCTGCTCTTTGACAGGTAGTGTTTCTAGGTGCCTGGGCAGCAGCTATGGGAGGGAGGATGCGCATCCTGTAATTCCAGGCCTAGAGTTGTTTTTTTGGCTCTTGCCTCTCCCATTATTTTCTGTTAATGTGCAGTTGACAGGAGGATCATGGTGTCTGATGAAATGTGTGCTGAGGAGGCTGGAGGCATGGCAGGACTGGCAAACCTGGGAGGGGAGTTCGTTGCTGGAGGCAGGGTAAGGAGAGAGGTGATGGTGGCACTGCAGGCGGGTGGCTGTTAGGGGTGAGAGGATTGCTTGTGGCTGGCAACGTCCTTGAAGCTTGGCCTGTGGGGGAAGGATTTGTTCCTCTCTGCAGTGAGCAGAGAAAGTGGGGACCCCTTCCATGTCTGAGATCCTGGTCCAGACGCTAGCATGCAGCTTGGCTGTGCTGTAGAAATCCAGGATTCTTTCCCACCTAAGGTGATGCTTTTCTGTACCTCCTGGGTGCCCATGAAAAACGAAGAGGGAAAGCCAGTGCATCTGTGGGCAGCATGTTCCCTTTCTGCAGTCAGTATCTGATCCTGGGTCACTTGAACTGCTGGTACTCCGCTTTGGAAAGGGGAAACCAGCAAGCAAATGCCCGTTTCACCCCCAAATTAATGGGTTAAGTTTTTATGGGAACAATGCCAGCTTCCAAATCCCTTCACCAAGATGTGGGGATTACAGTTTCATTTTCCTGGAGGATTTCTCTCTTTTGTTCAAGGCCTTATTTTTTGCCTGAATGCTCTGGCCCTGGTCCTGCCACAGCTCCACTAATCCTGTGATCTTGACTGCAGCAAAGCTGAAGGCAGGAGCCTCTGCAGCTTGAAAGCTGTAAAGTGAGTCCAGCCCCAAGACAAGAAGGCTACACTTGCTGAAGAGACATTTGTCTGCTCAGGCAGAGTCATGTAGAAACTGGCAGCACATGCCCCTGCGAGTGATTGAGCTGCCTCTTGTGGGGGTGTCACACTTGCAACCAGCCTCGGGCAGGATGGAGCATCCACTAATATTTTGGAAAAGTACTGAAGTGTGGTTGAAGAGGGAGACCCAGTATTGAAATCTGTCATTAGATGTTATCTGGGGTTTTACTTTTGAGCAGCAAAAATCGTATTTGAAGCCAGAATGCAAGGATTTACTTTTTATTCTGCCCTTTTTTTAAAAAAAGAAATAAAAAATGGCCTTTTCTGTCTCCTTTCTACAATGGGACACTAGGAGAGGTTTGTATTTCCTTACTGGGACACTTCTGCAAAGCACAGCACTGGCAGAAATGTAACCTGTTCACTGTGGAAAGTATTTGAGCAAATGTTTATTGCTTGCTGCCACCAGAATGCTGCAGTTATCTTGTGCCAGACGTGCCTAACAGACTGCAGTGAGGAACAGGGAAACTGCTCTCATTTGTTTATTTTATCTCCAGTACCACGATGCCTCATGGCACTGGCAGGGCTGAGGTCCAAATCTCAACCCTGAGCAGTACGTTTTTGCCCATGATAATTCTCCTGAGAAAAAGGTAGCATCTGTATCCACGTAGACAGCTGAGCTGCGTCTGCTTGCTGGCCCCGTGGGGAAATGCAGGCTGTCTGGCTGTATTTCTCCTCCTGCCTCCCTAAGCAGGTCTTGTTTCCTTATGGGTTTTGCTTGGCATCTCTGCAGCTTGTGCTTTCATCTCGAGTGCACTGTTCTGTGTATCAGATCCTTCACCAAACAAAGCTATAAGGTATCTGCAGCACATTTAATCAGTGTGATATGTACCTCCATGGAGACTCCTGAGCGCTTCTGAAGCTGCTTTTGCTGCTCCCATGCTAAGCAGGGGCTTTTGCTGATTTGGTGTGTGCAGTTTCGGGAATCGCAAGTGAGCTGCCTAAAGATTGAAGATGTGGGTACCGGTATGGGACTGTCAGACCCAGAGGTGCCATTTCTGTCTCTGATTTAGCCTATGTGCTTAATATGGTCTTGGAAGAAGGAGGAACTATAAAATAGCTCTGTCTTCAGATATGTATGCTGCATGTGCATTTTGCCTACTAGGTATTTAAAATGTAATGCATTGGAGATAGATAGTGGAGAAGCAGGACAGCTTTATATTAGGAAGTGATTTGAATGTCTGGAAATGCAAGCCCTGGATGAGAAATGTTAGTGTAGTAACAAATCAGCATCCATGTTTTCCCTTCAAACAAGTGTAAACGTTAATGAGTAAAGCACACATTGTGTTTTCCCGAGAGTTGTTTTCATTTGATAAATGGTCCAGTGTTGGGACATGGTGAGAATGCTGTGTTCTTCCCTCATTCCCAGCCTCTTATTTCTTGCCTGAAGATGTGAAGTGCTTAGGTGGACCTCTTTCTTCCTTCTTTTCTCCTTCTCAATGTCATCTTAGGCGCTCCAGCTCTGGTTTTGTTGTTTGATCCAAGCAGAATCTCAGTGGTCTTTATCATAGCTCAGGAGTGCTGCTCACCCCATCACAAGTGCTTTTCTGGTGAAACAGGTTAACTGTTCTGGGATACTTGTTATTTTTTGCTTTTGACATCTGGATATAGGCACTTCGGGGTTTTTTAACACTTTATTAGAAAATACCTTTTTTTCTGCCTGGGCCCCTGTGTCCACTCCCAATAGATGACTCAGCCTTGCCTTTTGTTGTGGAGGTTGCGATTGGAAGGGTTAGAAAGGATCTTAAAAGGTAATCTAGCTCCAGTCCCCTGCCTTGGGCAGGGATACCTTCCACTAGACCAGGTTGCTCACAGCCGCATCCTGATTGATCATAAGCAAGGCTCAGTATTTGATGCGAGTGTGCATTTTAACCTAGGAATTCCCCTTATATTTGTCATTCAGTCGACTTGATTGTAGCTTTTCAATTTATACATGCCTAAAATCTTGCCGGTGGAGTTGCAGACTGTTGGGAGCTCTGCACCCGTGGCCTGCTCTGTAATGTGTCAACTCTGTCTTCTTAAATCACTTTCTGTGATTCAGGTGGGTCATGCATTAGAAATCACTGATCTGCTGGGCTGACGTGGCTTCCATAGGACTGTTCTCAAGCTCTCAGCTGTTACCAGTCTGAAAACCAGTTAGTCTTTTCCTTGGAAGTGGGATTGAGGCAGTCTGCGCCTCTCTGGAAACAAAAGCCTGATCAGGCACTGGGTTGCTGCTGTCACTGCACGCAAGAGCAGTTTATGTTAAATGTAACTGATGTTGAAATAAACCACACCTCAGTTCTCAAGTAAGAGTGACCTTTGGCAAGTCTGCATCAAAATAAATAAGGTGTGAGTTTAGTTGAGTTTCCTTGGAGACAGGCCCTTAGGAGCTCCTGCTGCCAGTTCCTGTGATGTCTGCTGGTTTAACATAAACAAAACTGAGAAAATTCCTCTCTGTCCACAAAAGAATGAAATTTCACAGAAGTGTGGTTTGTGTAACAGTCTGCTGTGTTCCTCATGTGTTCTTTAAAGAGAAGCTGAGAGGTTGTATCAAGACTGTGGGTCAGATTTTGCACATCATTTTGACTCCTTTTGCAAGGGGCTGTCTTGAACACAGCTGAAACTTCCTTAGAATTGGGCATAGATTGGTTCTTTTGGTGATCTCTTCCTGCTTTTATGTAGGGTTATATCATGCTGCTGGAACACATCTCTGCTCCCTTGTGATGACTGTTGTTTGATTTGGGACCTTTGAGTAGCTGCAGTCAGCTGTGGTAAAATGCAGCACCCCAAAGGCAATGCTGACTTACATCAGGGTCAGATGCAGGGCAAATTGAATTTCTGGGAGACAGCTGGTTCCCAGAAATAAACCCTTTTTTAAATGTCCTGTGATTCATTTAAAACAGGTACCAGATAAAACCTACCCTGATTTTTTGTCAGTATTAGTTTTTTTGGGTGGAAGCCTTTCTGCCATTGAAAGGGGGGAGGGCTCTAGAGGGATTGTTCTGCCTTTAAAATCTGTTAATTTTTAAATGAGCCTCTATGACGTGCTGTAAAAAGCTAAAGCAAACATTGCTGCAAGAGTTAAGCCATGTTCCCTTACATCCCATTGGAAACAGTGGTGTCTGCAATTTTGGGTAGCACAGGAACTGGGGAAGACCTTGCATCTGTCCTGTGCAGGCAGGACCTATGTGCATGTTTATCTTGGAGTCCATCAGGGTGAAAGGTAATTACATTTATGTCTCTGTATGGCAGGTCAGGTACAACCCCAGTTCTTGTAGCAGCAGGTGCTGTGATACATGAGGCTGTGGCTGGAGATGCTCCTGTCATCAGGGCCATGTGCCAAGGTGCAGGTCATGGGGAACATCCCTCAACCATCCTTATGTGGACAGTTGTTACCTTATGATGCACATACCTGCCACATCACTTAAGCGGTTGGAGACTGAGTTGAGGTGCTTCATCTAATGTGAACAGCAACAGAGAGAAGCAATAGCTTCTCACTGCAAGCACTCAAGACCTGTCCTATGTTGAGGTCAGGGTCAGACACCAAGTGTGGTTGCATGAGGACAAGAGATCTGTGTGTGCCGCGTGGAGTGCCTTGCTGTGCTTCACTTCCCATGTTTAGGGCTTGAAGTAGCAGGAGATGCAAGTGGGGTGTCCCCAACCATATTGTCTCTGCATTTGTTTCTGTCTGAGCAGCTCCAGTTGGGCAGCAGAGTGTCAAGTCCTGCCTCATCTGGGACTTATGTGAGCTGACACCTTGCAAATTCAGCAGTGCTTAGTAACTGTATTAGTGAGGCAGCTGGAGGCTTGGAGTCACCTGAACTCTACTTGTTGTGGCATGTCATGAATGGTGTGAGAGACATCACAAGGTGGAAGGGCAGTCTTCTGGCCAAGAGCATGCTTTCTTCATACTAGTACTTCGGGGTTATTCTGGAGGACAGGTCTCCTGGGCTGACATATGCTTTGCAGGGGGATGAAGTGACATTTATCAGTTACTGGGATATTAACAGTGTGCTTGACGTTGGCAGGGGCAGAAGAAATTCCTGCAAATGGTAGCAGTTTGTCCAGCAAAACCTCTGTATTTTCACTAAGGAATTCCCCTGAAACAATCTTTGCCTCATCATGCTTGCAAGCAAGTAGATAATGGCTTGCTGAGAGCGATGCTGTGGAAACTAGTGTGTTTATACCTGGGGAAAAGGGAAGCACTTTCACCAAGAACATGTTGGTCAGTGCCCAGGAAGAGGAGGATTTGCTGATTTAGAGCCTGGCTTGTCTCCCTGCTCTGGTAGCATGTCCTACCCTCCCCTGCCCAAGATACCTGGGAGTTCTCGGTGTTGTGTGTGCATGCTGATGGAGTGACTGGTTCCAGTGACCGGTTGACGTCAACTGCAGCAAGAATTCAGGTTATGAGAGGCAGATCTAAATACAGACAATGTGGTGTCTTTAAAGCTGTAACACAGCATATTTCAAAATTATGCAGAGGTTTTGATCTAACACTTCTTCCTCAGAAGTCTGACACTATTCTTGCCAAAGTGTCATTCTTTGTTTTGAAGATGAAGTGCGTTTACTACTTGTGCATCGTGGCAAAGCCAGTGGCACCAAATCACTGTCCAGTTCAGTGTTCTCAAACCTAGCCTTAAATTTGAATTTTCCCGGAGTTGCTTTTTTTCTCATTGCAAGTTTACTAACTTCTCTTCAACTTGGAAAACATCCTAGAATTTAAATAAAATCTGGGACATACTCCCGGGAACAGAATGCATTGTTGTAATTTAAGAAAATGGTTTATCTTTCCTTGAAACAGGAATTTATCATCCCAAATAGAAACATCCCTAGTGATGAGGCCACCAGCTTCGGCTGGTGAAAAACAAACCTCTGCTAGTTCACACTGGCTGAGATTCTGCCCCAGGCTTTCCATTTGGCTGGTTTTATTTTCAGTGTGTATTGATATAATTCATTGAAATGATGGTGTGGTCTTGACAGCCTTCAGTGATCTTTTCTTCCCCTCCTCCCCCCCCCCCTTTTTAAGTTGAGCCATTTCAACAACCGTGGAAGCATTTACTGTTAATCCTTTGGTTATTTGTAGTAATAAATAATATTTAATCCTTCCTGCTTTTCCCTTTTCTCCCTTTACCCCATATCAAATTAGTTTAATGTTGAAATGTTGCTTTGATTAACGCTGTGTCTTACGTGTGACCAGTCTCACATTCATTATGCTTTCATTGCCAGTCCCGCAGTGTCGATAAGCAGCACGCTGTGATCAACTATGACAAGGAGAAAGATGAGCACTGGGTGAAGGATCTCGGGAGCTTAAATGGGGTAAGTAGTAAACGTCCTGGATTATGGAAGCAAACATACACCATGCTGAGTCTGCAAGTGCTTGTGCACTTAATTCTGCTGTTAGACCCTTTTGGGTCACTGAAACTGTTCACATGAGTTAAGCTAAATGTACATAATTATTTGCAAAGCCTGAGATGGTGGTCGTGTAGCACCTCATCATAGAAGAGAAAAGCTTTCGTGCATTTTTGTATTTCTTTTTCCATTTCTTCTGATGTCCTTGCAGAATGGTTCAGGGCTCATAAAATCACAGAGCTCTTTACAAAAGAGGAGGAAATAAATTCAGTCTCATTTTGGGGATGTTAACATTGAACTGGTGAAGATTCTGGAGCAGCTGTTCAGCATGAGCAGGGTGACCTAGCAATTCGGTTGTCAGTGCATGCAGTGATTTATGGGATGATGAGACATTTAATTTCTTCAGGGAGAAACTATTTAAAACCATCTTTTCTTTCTCTCTTTTTTTTTTCCCTTTTTCCCCATAAAAATTGCTCTTTTGCCTTCCTTGAGCCTGGTCTGTGTGAAGACCAAGGGGTAATGTGACCCCAGAACAGGGAGCTGAGCCTGCTTGAATCTTAACCCTTGTTCTGGTCCAAATTCACACCAGTAGTGTTAAGCAGTTAGGGAGGGCTTTTTGTGCCCACCTGCATTCTGTGTTTTTTTTAATATACCATTGCAGTTAAATCTGTCCTAATGTCATGGCATGCCTCTTCTTTGGCTGTTTCTTTATACCAGCAGAGCAGTTTCTCTACTGGAGCAAGTCTAAGCTAGATTCACATAATTGTCTTCCCAGTAGGGGTTTTACTGCAGTCATTGTGCTGGGCTTAGAAACAGAAGCCTTCCACCATCACAACCACAAGATGATCTCAGAAACTTGTACAAAAACAGTGGCTAAAGCAAATCTCAAGTGTTCTGCTGCTTCTGGCATCTGGAAACAGCAAGAATGAGTGTTACTCCTTCTCAGCCTTATAGCTGAAGGCACAGAGCCCTGCTGAGATGGGAATGTTTTCAGTAACTGGTCTAGGGTCTAGTTGGATCTGTGGTTCAAAGCCTGGTGTATTTAACCCTGGTCGAAAAATAGCAGCTGAAAATTCTGCTTGCTAATAAGGGAAGGATTGTACCACTAATTCTTTTCTATATTCATGTGAGTTTACAAGATTTTAATGATTGACTTGTGCTCTGAGGGGCAGTGGAGTAAAAAGAGTTACAGCCGTGCCTGCTTTCTGCAGCTGGTCAGACACACTTCGGCTGGAGAGCACTGTTGGGACCAAACTGAATTGCTTTAGCATGAAAGAAAAATAAGTCTTTATTTGAAAATTTTCATCAAAACCTGGTTTTACCCCGGAAACTAAAGAAATAGCTTTTGAGAACCTAGATGATTTTTTTTTTTTCCATGTGCAGAATTTGCTTTTATTTTGAGTTTACTTTATGGCTTTTCAACAGTGCATTATATGGCTTTGCTGGATAGTCTGGTTAAACTGTTGAAATGTTTTATATTGTTTTTATAGTAATGTTCAGCTGATTCTTCAGGCTATTAAGGGTCTTTTGGTTTTGAAGGTAGCATTTCTGTCTGCAATAAGCAGTTTGCTTGGCTTAGTTTATTTGAAGTAACTACGGATGAATAGGTAATGACATCAAAATGGGTTTTCTTGCAGACTTTTGTTTTGCAGAAAATTCACTAAATAATTATTCTTGCTCCAGATGTGACTCTTGTGGGATTTTTAAATATTATAAAAATTCATGGAAATTGGAATTCTTTGCCTTTAAACCAGCTTCACTGCTTTTATTCTGAAATTACAGGCCTTTCACTCAGCTCTTCTGTAAATTGCCAGGAAGCTGGGGGCTGTTGCCTGCTGAAGTTCTAGTTTCCTGCTTTAGCATTTATTTTCCCCTGTGGTTAACACTTGGTCTTATCATGGATATTTGGCTTGGCTGAGGTGAGAAGGCAGAAGAAGACTGTGCCTCAGTGGTGAAAGCATGTAAATACATTTTCTAGCATCATTTTGATTCATTTGAGCACAGCTGCATTTTCATTGAGGCTGCAAAAATCCAGCAGTGGGTTCCTGGTCTGTGAGACTGAATCCCACCTTGTGAAGTAGGGAAATTCCTGATGTCTGTGACTACCCTGGCTTTAACTGGGAGCCTGATCCCTATCAGCATGCTGGTACTTCTTCAACTGAGTTCCTGATTTATTTTTGTTTTCATGTGGCCCTGGTTATTACAAAAGTGCATGGGTTTATTTGTGGAAGATGACCATGGATGCTTGATTTGTTTCTCCAGTGTTCTGTGACAATTGCTCCTTATGGGGTCCCTGGGAAAGAAGGCATCTGGGACATCCCAGACATTTGTTCACAGCTATGAAATACATTTCTTATACCTTTATGGGGATAACTTAATTTCTTTGAGCCTCAATGAACTGTCTGGAGCATGGGAAAAATGGGTGTGTGAATCTTTCATGCAAGGGGCCTATTATAGTGACATATGATGTCTTGGATAAAGCGGCCTCAGGCATCACAGTGCTGCTACTGCAAATGCTCTTTTTTTTGTGCATTTTCATTTTCCCCTTCCTCTGTGACAGGCTTTGCTCATTAGATTATCAGGCCTTGCAGCTGACACCGGTGTTGTCTGACATCCAGCAGAAAGCTGCTTCCCAGCTCAGTAATTAGAGTATGAGTTGCACCGTTCGCTGCTCTTGTTGGACGTGGAGGGCTGAGGAGAGCTGAGAGCATCTGAAGTTCCTAACTGCAGGCACCTCATTTACCTGTTTAAGCTGGGGACTAAAACTTCATTTGCAGGTGGTGGAAAGGTGAATCTCCCTAGAGGTCCAGTAAGAGCACCTTGCTTTGAAGCGTAATTGGGGTGCTCTAACTTGCCCATGGGAGCTACTTGCTAGTGTTGGGTTTTGTAGGGAACTTAGCTCCTCGCCTGGCTGACTTTGTGCTAGTGCACCCTGAGTGTGTGCAGTGTGGTTAGCAGATGACCTTGGTGCTCTGCAGGAGCCCAGTGTATTTGGGATGCATCACCTTGGTACCCTCAGTCAAAAACTATTCCTGTGCTTCTTTCCTGCAGACATTCGTCAATGACATGAGAATTCCAGACCAGAAGTACATCACCCTTAAACTGAATGATGTCATTCGCTTTGGCTATGATATCCTTCTTATCTGAAGAGGGAGTGGGACACTGTCTCTGACTGGGTTTTTGCTGTTTGCTCTATGGGGAGTTAACAGTGCTAATTGTGACTAATGAATAAGAGTGTTTATTTTCCCTCCTGGAGCCTTTGGATGGCTCATAAACTTTGGTTCTCCACCATGGACCTGATTCAAAGCATACTAATCATGATGACTCATTGGACTTTGAACCAGGCCTTGCACTGGCAGTAGTGACTGTGGAGTTGCCTCTTCGGTCTCTGTGTGGCAACTGTAACTGGTACAAGTTGGGGCACAAATATATTCCATATGCTTTTGTATGAACTAACATATTCCTGGTTTTTTTTAATCCAACTTGTGTGCTTTTGTCAGTCATTTCACCCAAACGCTTGCTTTCAGACAATTTGCAGCTTTTCAGCATTTAGTTCTGGGGCTTGTGGTCAGGCACCTCACTTTATCAGCTGACGTTTGCCCATGAAAAATTGCTTTTGCCACAAAATCCAAGAGCAAATCTCGCTTTTTCACCAGCAGATTTCCCCTTTATTGAGGGAGGCTGGGCTGCAGTTACTACTTTGTTTACAGAGAAATTCTGCTAGTGTCTGCTAAAGCACCTTTGCCTTCGTCCCTTTCCTTTTTATACTGGTGGGTCTGTATGACTGGATGTAAGCATAGATGTTTCATTCTGAGCCTACAGAGCTACTGCGGTAAGTAGAGACTCCTGTTGCTGCCTTTTCATGTAATCTAATACTTTTTTTTATTCACTTTTTGTCAGTTGCTTCTATCTGCTAAACTTTACCCACTCGGGCTGAATTTAGAAGTAGCAGGTATCTTCTCCAGGTTTCTCTTTTTGTGGGGAAATTTCACTTAAAACCAGTCCAGACTGTTTCTGTGAATAGAGGCAGAGACTGAAGTTTTACCACTGGGTGGGGGGAGATGTTTGGCTGGAAAACTTTGTGCATCCTTGACCCCAGGGCCACATTCTTGTGCCAGGTAGTTTGTGCTTGGCCGTTCTGGAGCCCTTGAAATACTCCCAACCTTGCTGGAGTCCAGATAGCTGAGGCACCAAGAGAAGACTGAGCCTTTCTGGTCTTCAAATGATCTGCTCTAGCTCAGCTAGATCAGCTCAGCTCTAACCACTGACAGTGCAGAAGCACTCAGAGTTGCAGCAGGGATGCTTGAATTTATGTGTTTGCAGTCCTGGATCTGCTGGAAAAGAGGGTTTTCTAGGCCTTGTGTAAGGTTGTACTCTTGGTTCTGGTCTTGCTCTTTCTCTTGCCATTTTAGATGCAAAAAAATCCTTGCATCACAGTGGTATTTCTAATTTTTAAAAGTGAGGTAATTGCTGAATCTTAAATTAAAAAGGGAGACAGATTATTATTTGAACAACTTGCAGCTGATGAGGATTACAGGAGAACGTGGTGGTGGTGAGAGCTCTGAGATACTGAGTAGCCCCTTACTGGGTGCTGTCTGATAGAAGAACACTGTCATCTGGGATCGTGTCATTAAAGGTGGTGTCTTTGTTATGTGCATATGTTACGAAGCCTCTTACAGTCCCACAGCAACCTCAGTTCTAGCTTTGCAGATTGGCAGGTGTTTTTGGTGTAGCTGGTCATGTATCTTCTGGTCTTTAGATGTGTGGAGAAACTCACAGAAGATCTGCTGTGAACTCTAGCCTAGTGAAGGCATAAGCCGGTGCCTAGAGTATGGGTAGGTTTTAATGGCTGTGATACAGGTTTAAACATTTTATAGAAAGCAGTTCTGAGTATCAAGCAGCTGAGTTCAAGTTTAATCCTGCAGCCCTCACACTCATTTATGTGAAATGAATGATTGCATTTATGAATTACAGAATTTATTGCCACCAACAGGAAAATTATAAAGAATTGCAGGTCATAGTGCTATCTGTTTACTTTAGCATAGTTAGTATGGCAGTTACAAACTCCTTTGCTGCTTCAGTGCCACTCTTTAGTAGTGTTTTCTGTGCATACCACATACCTCGGTGTGGATGGCAGCATCTCCTGAGGTCTGAGTCAGCTGTGTGCTGTTGCATAAGAGCGTTTGCCTCTTTTCCATTTACAGTTTCACATACAGGCTGTGCAGATTCCCTGCTATGCCAGTATCACTTGGTTTATTTTTAGTGTAACGTTTTCCATCTTTCCCTTTTCCTCCCCATTGCTCTGTGCTGTGCTGATTGGGTTGTTCGTGTTGACATTGCCATATGCTTCCTTTATTTATTTATTTCTTTTACGCAGTGTTGCTGAGGATTATTGCCTAGGCTCAATCACGCTGAATGCCTCCGTTCCAAAGAGGTCACAACAGCTCATGACCTGATTTACTTTCATCCAGGAAACTGCAGTGGCTGAAAGGCTTTTTCAGGGCAAGAGAGCATGATAGTGCCAGGCATCCCTGCAGGGAGCTGGACACTGCTGTTCCCTTGTCCACAACACACTAGATTGCCTCATCTTGGTCAGGATACGATGAGGAGAGAGTGACCTGCCTGGAGCTGCCAGCCGGGTAGACAGGAGTGGGGTGTGAGTTGAGTCACGGTTCTGGTTGCTCCCTTGGGTCCTGCATGGAGCTGTTAGTGCTCCCCCGAGTTTTTCCTGCCCTGCTTCCCTTATCTGCTACCCCTCAGTTGGCGTGGGTCTTGCCAGCAGATGTGATTGCATGCTGTCTTGCAAAACATGCCATGGCAGAGTCCATGATGAGTTACAGAAGAGGCAACTTTTAGTACCCTGCAAGTTTTAAGCTTCTTTGATACTATATCTTGTTTTCTTTCCATGAGTAAATGCTAGATTTCTCTGTCCATCCAGTTCCTTTGTCATTTCCTTAATGAGTGCTGTACATTCAAACATGTATGTCCTGGAGCAAATTCAACACAAAGTCCCAGAAGAAGCGTTAAAGGTAAGGGTGTCTGGGTGCAGGTGCATTTAGGTAAAAAAAAATAAAAAAATTTAAATGCTCTAGTAGTGGCCAAGCAGACCAAAATATTAAAATACTCTTCATAACACTGAAATGTTCCACAGTGCGGGGCTTTCCTTGCACCAGGACTTAATAAAACGTTCATTTGAGGAGAGGTATGTTTCCCACTACCTTGGTTCTGATCTCTGTGCTGACATGTAGATGAAGGTATTGAGGACTTCATGACTGCCAACAGAAAAGGTTACTAAAGCTGTAACCTATTAAAGAACAGCCACCACATAAGCTTGTGGATGAAGCACAGCAGATCTTCCCTCCCAGAAGTGGAGCACAGAAGCCTCTTTCTTACGCTTGGTGGCTTAGGCCAGCTCCATCATACTTCCTCTGGCAGACTTAAGTTTACTTAATGTATATAATCTAAGTTTTGCCTTTGAGCTCCCAATTTTTACTTACCGAGCAGTCCTCTTTTGAATGAGGTGTCTTTTTAAACAAATAGTTCAGTAGCAGGTACAAAATATTCAAGCATCCTCTTATCTAAAGCAGAAAAGCAACCTCCTCTAGGCAAGAAAGCTGTTATGTTCAGCTGAGGGACTGGGCTATCAGGGCCAAGCACCACCGTGTGGCTAGCAGGTACTGTCTTAGCCTTGGTTCCATGCTTAGGACTTGGAGAGGATTGGAAATGTAGCAGCTGAAATTGGCAAAATGATTCATTGGATTTACTCAGGGGTAGTCTGGATGGCTACACCCTTTTATTAATTTACTTGTAATAAACCCATTTTTAAATAGCTCATTTACTATGTGGAGCCTGTTTTAATGCACTTTCCTAGCTGGGGAGAGGGTTTGGCAAGAAATAATTAAAATAGATTTTAATTGCCTTTCCTGAAAAAATGAGATAATGCAGATGACTGAAAGAATTTGATGTTGCTTTAAGAACAAAGACAATTTCAGGATTTGAATCCTGAGTGAGAAATGACCTAAGTTCTGATTCTTTTCAGTTTATTCTTTAAAAGGTTTTCTAATTAAATATTTCTCAGAGCTAAGTCACAGTGACCTTCTCATGGACTAGAATTGTCACTTAGTCTTCCAAATGGGGAATTTGAAAGCCTCTCTGCTAGCATTTCTGCTGTATTTTGTAGCCTCTACTCAGGTGTGCTTGCTTTCTGTTGCAGAACATAGCTGCAGTGTTTGCCTTTGCATGATCTGTTTGCAGGGAAGGTTTTCTGTGGGCTAGCACACAGATCATACTGGCACACTACAACTGTTGCTTGTCTCTGCAGCATGAGAAGTACACCAGCCAACTTCAGATGAATTATAAAGGCACGGCAATGAAGAGGGCAGAGCAGCCCATGGAGCACAGTGGCTACACAGAGTCCTCGCAAGCCAAGCTGGAGAAAGGAGAGAGGAAAGCAATTACAGGTACTTGCTCAGGAACCAGTTAATCAAGATCCAGAACAAAGTGCAGCTTGAGCCCTGCAGTGGGTCATGATGCTGACGTTATGGTGTGGGTTACGTTTAGGAGCAGTTCCAGCAGGGTCATCTTTCTAAATCTCTTGAGTACTCCAGACTCAGATTTTGGAGATTCAGCCTCCAGAAAAAATCCCGATGTGATGGCACACACGCCTTGTGTGTGTGTCTGCTTGAGAACCTGTGGGCTGAGCAGGTTTGGTGAGTTCTTTGGCACCTGTCTGGTCTGTTTTAATTTCCTGATTGTGAACTGGTGTTTGAACAGAGGTGATGACTCAGAGTAGAAAATGTATGGCTACCATGGCATGATGCTGGCAGGCAGGCAAAGAAGCAACAAGCCATTTCTTTCAAAAAGCCCAACATGGTTTTAAATGGCTGTACTTCCTAACGTACCAATGTGTGGGATTGAAACTGACTGCCAGACTGGAAGGTGCTTGCTCCAGGTTCACTATGCCCCAGCCGCAGTCCTTTTCAATTTGAAAAATTCTTTTTGTTCTTCTTTACCCACTGCTGCCTTCCTTTAAAATCCCTTTGCAAACCTTGCTTCTTCCCTGTTCCCCATTATGGTGGGTCAAGACCTCCCCAGCAGTCTTGGGTCTCAGCCGTCTCACCTGACTTCCTACCTCTTGTATGTATTGCCCTGGCAGGTCTCTTCCCAATTCTGCTTGGGTATCAGTTGGTGGATTTCTAGAGCTGTATGATGCATAGGAAGAACAAATATGGTTTCAAAGCATCCCAGTGATGAGTGACTGCCAGTGGGGGTCTCGTGGCACCATGGTGGCAGAGTGATAGGAAAGCTTTAGGGTTAGCAGAGAGCCTGCCCGCTGGGTCTGTTGGAAGAAGCAGCAAGGAGGGGAATGGAGGAAAGAGGGTAGGCAAGTAAAAGGGGTGAGATAAGGATAGATACAGCAGCTTTCTAGAAGAGTGTACAACTTTGAGTAAAGCTGCCAAGGCTTTATGTTAACTAATTGGAGTGGGTTAGCTGACCTTAATCTCCCATGCATTGTCTTTATGAAAATCCCTTTAAGCTGACAGAGTGTATGAAAACTGTAATTTTTTCCCCCTGGTCTCGTTGTTGCCTTCAGCTGTTCATGGAAACACATGGGCATGCACCCATGTGCCCTACTCCCATTTTCTGCACTGCAAAACCTTTCTTAGTGTTGCTTCAGCTGTGTCTGTTGCCCACCCCCATGGATGTGACATTTGTGACTTTGCCTCACAAGCGTGCAGTTAAAGGGATGAAGTTGGTGTTGATTAACCATGACACTGCTGAGGGTGAAAAGAGGTGAATCTCACTGTGGGGGAAAGCTCTCCAGCTGCCTTTCAGGTGGCATGGGGCACTGGGCCAGTTTGCAAACAACTGGAACCGAGTTGTATTTGCTGCTGCCTGGTTGCATGAAAATTCTCCGTTTTATTTTTGCCACCTTCCAGAAACTCACAAGTTGATTTTAACCTACATAGCATAAGCAGGTGATATTTAGAACATCTTCAAAGTCAGGATGTTCAGTGACTCTTCAGCAAGGTGACCCATTTCTCCAGCATGTGGTTCTCAGACCTGTGTTACGTTTCTGTCATCATCAGTGAGCCCAGACCATGGGTCTAAACCAAAAAGGACTGTGATTACTTACTGGGGACCAATACTGAAGTATGTCATGTGCAGTGGGACTGACAGACGTATTAACAAAAATAATCTGTGAAGTGCTGCTAACCTCACTGGAAGATGGAGGAATTCAGGACTTCTTGTTGGAATTATCTTGCTGGTTTGGATTGAAGCCTGTTTAAGCAAGAGCAGAGAGCCTGAGCATTAAATCAGCACCTCACTCTCCTAAAAGCATTTCTGTCATGTGAGCAGAATGATTATTAGGTCCCTTTTTTCATCTGCGATGTGACTAATTCACCTTGTCTACAAGCTGCACACATGCACAGTTTCTTCTTGGTTGCTCGGAGGAGTGGCAGCAATTTAAAATGATTAGTGGAAAGGAGAATTTGGTATTCTCACGGGGAGTGGGCTTGCTTAGTGGCGGCAGAAGGAGGCTTTGGGGAAAGAGCTGTTTCACTAAGCCTGTAGGTATTTGGGAATTTGCATTGACTAATTAAAGCAAGGTCTGGGCTGACAAAAGCCTTTAGAAGGATAGCTTTCCAGGCCCTGAGTAGAAAAGAGGCAGAGGGAATAGCAAGCTTTCAGGGAAGAGGTTTAACAAAACAATGTGAACAATTATTGCTGCTTAGAAGTAGGAGGAGGTGGGGGACTGAGGATAAAGAGATCCAGTGGAGTGAATGGGAAACAGTCATTTAGTCTTTATGCTGTTGTGCTTGAAGCTTTTGAGTGTATGTAAGCAGAAAATCATCAGTTTTTGTGAAATGTTTGGGGTGAGGAGCTTGGTGAGCCTTATGGGTTGGATATGGATAAGAGAAGTGCCCACAGTTCAGCTAATTAATGCTAAAAATAGCCATCAGCTTTCATGTTTAAAGCCTTAAGCAATCAGGAGGTCAGGTATAGCCTTGAACTGAGCAGATTTTAAGACTCAGAATCCCCATCTGTTGGTACCTGAGTTGAGGTACGGGATGAGATAAGCTACTTTGTGGTCTTCTGTTCCCGACACATAGCTAATCCTCAGACTGATCTTAATTTATCTAATTTTAAAGGCCTGATGGGGATAGATAATGCTGAATCTGATGAATAACTTCTGAATAACTGCTGCAGGCCTGAGTTTCAGGGGTGGAGGCTGCCTGCAGCATCTAGCTGAAATGGGCATCACCAGCTGCAGGAACAGGACTTGAGCCAGGATCTATGAAATAGCCTTGCTCACCAGGTTAGCATCTGTGCCATCAGGGAGTCCTTTCAACTGAGTGTCCAACTTGAAAGTCTTGTTAGTGTCCGAGGCTGAGGTCTAGCAGGCAGAATGGACAGGCAGTGGGCGTTGTGCCCAGTTGTGAAGTGGTTTCCATGGACTTTGGCTGCTTTCCCCATGAGATCATGGTAATAACTATTTAGGCACACTCTAGGCTAGCTCTACCCTAGCCTTTAATTAGTGATGGTGGTGTATCTGTTTTTTGTCTGAGCTAGGGTAGTGGTACCTGCAACATGTTAAAGGTTTGACATGGAATTGAGACAAATTAGTGATTATCAGCCAGATTTGAAAGCATCTGGGGTCTGTATATTCACAGCAGATATGTAAGGCCAGGACTCAGGTTTGCCAAGCACGTGTGAAATAAATACAGCAGCAAAGAGTCAGAGAATGCTTTTATGGTTATTTCTGCTAGGTCTGAATTCTCTGTTTTGGAGGGGAGTTAAAAGCAGAGATGTAAGGAATTAATCTTAAAATGTTATAGCTAGATCATCTTTTTTTCCCCCTAAGGCCTCTGCTATAGGAAGCCTACTCTGCATCTTTGAAAATGGACAGTATTGTTACTAATAATGAATCAAAAGTGGTTTGAGTTCAAGCTGGATTTCTCATGCTTTTGTTATGACTTGCTGCAGACAGCTTCAAAGCTGATGTGCTTCTGTCGGCAAATCAAATTGCTGTCTGTGTGTCGTGATGGCTTGAAGCTTGGTGAGGAAGCGCAGCCCTCGGTCCTCTCTTGACTGCAGGGGACGCCCTTGTGGGAAATCAGACCCCTCTGTAGTGGGAGCTGTGTGCTTGTCATGAAAGCTCTTCTGCCCACTCGCTGATAGAAAGCAGCATTAACACAGGCTTCCTTGCTCTTTCATCACCTGGATTGTATTTTTCTTCCTGCTCTTGTGTTCTGTGTGATTCATTTCTCCATAAATGCATCCTTTGTATTGACACATCTCATTTTCTCTTGTGGTGGTGTCTCTCCTTCAGCTAATACATCAATAGATCTGTATTATTTTAACAGGCCACGTTCTTATCAGACTTGTTAGACAAATGAACCTGCCTTGTTAAAATGGTCTTCCTTTTTCTTTTGAGTGACTGCCCCAAACACATATCCAGGAGCAGAACATGTGTATGTCAGTGGTCTTCCCTGTATTACACTGTCACAGGTAGCTCAGTATTTATTTGACTGAATGCTTGTGCTGACCTCAACTCAGTTATCTAAAAGGATGGTTTTTGGACTGTCTGCCTGAATAGATGAGCCAAGAAATATGTCTAAATGAATTGGCACCATCTGGGCAGCCTGGCACTAGGTGGTAACTAGCTGCCATCAATTGGAGGAAGTCTCATGTTATTAAAATGACTGAGCAGTTAGTTTTCATTGGTGTTCCTTGCTTCACTGCTGACCTGGGCAAGCCCCAGGTCTCTCTGTTCTTGCAACAGCTTTCATTTTACACTAAAATATAACAGACAGGCAGTAGCTTCAGGGTGATATGTGAGTCTTGGGACACAGGCAGGCACACTGCTCAGAACGCTGTGAGTCCAGGTTGAGATTGCTACCTAAAATGCATCCCCTCTGGTAAAGAGCAAAGCCCCCTAGCATAAGTGTGTGTATGTAGCTGCTCCCTGCCCCACTTCTGTCACAGCCATCTGGTTTAGCTGCCTTTCTATGTGCCTCCCCCTCCATCCTCCTCCCTCCCCTTTTTATATGATATTGTTGTGTTAGAGTTGGGGCAGGGAGAGGCGTCGGGTTGGTTGTGCCTGCAGATTAGAAGAGATGGAAGCTTCTGACGTGAGCAGGGCAGCAAGGTCATGTAGCTCTTCTGAACTCAGGGAAATTTTGTTCTAGCTCAGGATCTTGCCACTCAGCAGTAGCTGAGAATGAGGTTGTCTGTGTCATTTGATAATGTTATTCAAAATGCAGACTAATATGAGGACTCAGTAGAAACCTAATTGCTCTTAAAATATTGAAACTGTCCCCAAATAGCAAAATGCTGCCTCCTTAGCTTTTCATCTGTGCTTTTTGCAGTCTTTGAAATGAAGTTCCAGTTTATTGTGGAGGCTTGGAGAGGGGAGGAATGGAAAAACAAAAGCAAACAAAAACCCAAAGACCACAGAAGTGAGCAGATGTGTTACACATGCTGTAGCTGAGCGTTGCAGGTGGGCCTGGCAAGCTCTGTGTTGTGGGGCAGGAGGGACCTTCTCCTGCCATGCAGTGAGTGCAGCAGAGTGGCTCCTCCTCTGGTAGCCACAGGTCTGTGCACTCTGGCCAACTTGATGTGCTCTCTGTAGGTGCTCCTTGACATTGTCCCGGTGTTTTGACTTCGTGCTGGCTTTTGTCAGAGGGGAAAATTGGGGAATTTCCAGGCATTTATTAAGGCTTCTTAGGTGGAGGGGAAAAAATTGAATTGAATCATTAGTCTTTACAAATCTTTATTTATCTTTTTCCCTCCCTTTCACCGTTCCTTTCAATCCCAAAGTTTCCTGTCTTCAATATGCAGATAGCACACACATCTTGAGGCTCGAGCAGCTTCTGGGAAGGAGTCTGTCCTGCAGGATGCATGCGAGCTCTCTTTGCTTGTTTCTGCTGCTTTCGAATAAAAGTAAAAAATCTTGGACTAGGCAACTGGAATTTTCTAGAGTAGGGGGGCTTTGGGATCCCATGAGGAGCTGGGGTGTGATGGAGGGATGAGCTTGTAGTGAGGCAGCCCCTTGCAAGGTGCAAGCAATAACAGCACCCGTGCTCGGGAATGTTGTTGCTTATGCAAGATGTTCTTTGTGTTTCATCTGTAGGGTAGTATGCTCAGGATTGTTCCACCAGCAAATTAAAATAAACCACTTTCATAACTAATCCTATTAATCTGAGACAGGTATCCAAAATCTCATGTGTTTCTTCATGGTTGAGTCCTTCACTGTGCCTCATTGAACTTTTTAGGCATAAGTTACCCCAGACGTAACTAGCTATCAATGGATTTGTCCATCACCCCAAAGTCCATCCATCACCTTCTCCCTGATTACCTCTTGGTCATCAACCCTAGGATCATAACCTCAAATGAGAAGGGGCTAATCCATTGTAGTGTGTGCCCAAAAGAAGTGCCTGATGTTAGCAGAGCAGGTCCTGTGTGGTTGGGCTCTGGATCTAGTGTGCAAGTCCTAGCATGAAAAGAGGGTGGTTGGTCTCAGCCTAGTAGAGTCTAAATAAACTCTGCATTTGGGAGCCTCTGTTCATTGACAAGCTTGTGAATATTTTTATTTTCTTTTTTATTCGTTCCCCTCTCCCTTGAGTTAACCCATCCTCAGTTACGAAACATATTGCTTGGCAATTCCAGTTTATTCATGGTGAAAAATGCTTCCTCCTTTGAACTTTCAAAGGCCGCCTACATAATGGGCACACAGTTTATCTTCCACATACTCTAGGCAGAAAGAGTAATACTTTCAGCCTCTTTTGATCCTCAGTGTGAAGGGAGGCAGCGTGGTTAATTTTGAAACACGAAGAACATCCCTTGAAAAGGGCCTGTGGGCTGCATCTACAAAGCAGAATTTTTGGTTGTGGACTGTCAGTGTAGGAGCTGTATCTCTGGAAGTACTGAAGAACGAAAACATCTGAAGTATCAAGTTCAGGTTGGATGGGGCTTTGAACAACCTGGTCTGATGGAAGGTGTCCTTGCCCATAGCAGGGAGGTTGGAACTCGATGATCTTTAAGGTTCCTTTCAACCCAAACCGTTCTATGAAGTAGTGGCTGTTGGGTCTATGTAGCTTTAGAAACGGCAGCATAGAGTCAGGCTTTCTTTTTTCTTTGACATGTTTAATTTCCCTTCCTTTCCTAACTTCCCTTATGCTAATGACTGCTTTCTGTCATGTCCCTGTTAAAGTGGGGAATGCAGAATTGCAGGGCTGTTTGAGGATGGCTTTACAGAGCAGTGTGTGGTTTTTAAAACCACAAGCCGAGCAGCAGCTGGCAGTAGAAGCCCAGCTATGGCTCTGTAGCTGGAGCCAGGGTTTAAGACATGGCCAGTAGAGTGTGTGCTGATGGCTGTTAAAAGCAGAGGAAGAAGCAGCTAACAAAGCTGAAGCTGAACCTCAGCCCCTGACCTATGCTTGTGTTTCTATCACCTCCAGATGAAAGAACAAAAGCTACTCTATTTGCTTTTATTAAACTATTATAAAAACATAATAACTATACCACAGATAAATTGAGGTGTATTCTTTGTACTTATTGCATAAACAACAGCAGCAGAAGGCAGGGCCAAAGCAGTATCTTGTTTTGCAGGAGACAAAATGAGAAGCAGGTCATCAGGCCCTTTGGGCACCAGTTGCTACAGCAAAGCCCTAATCTTACAGTGAGTGCTCACTAAGCAGAGAAAACGATAGAAGCCTGGCTGGCTCTTCTAGGAGAAGCTTCTCCATGAGAAAAACCTCTGTCCTGCAGTGACCCTGAAATCCACTGGGTTTACTTAAGCTCTAGAGAGCAGGGGTTTACTACTTCTTCATGTATGTGTAAGGTCATGGTTTTACCCCAAAATTTGTAATGCATCAAGAATTTCCTGTTGTGGGATGTGTGTTATGTAGAGTGGGAGTGGCGAATAGCTGGAAAAAATACTTGGCCTCACGACATCCAAGAAAGGGCACAGCTAAAGTCTTCCCAGTTAAGGTCAGGAAAAAGTCTGCTTTTCACCTGAATTGCAGGTGATTTGCAGACAATTTTGTGGTTGGTTTTCTGTAGCCTGTCCTGCCAAAAGTCTTCCACTTCTGTGAATAATGAGGCTGGGAAGGGAGAAAAGCTAGTATTTGGGAAACACGGCTATGAAAGACAGTGAAGGGAGGTGGAGTCAGCATCTTGCAGCTGAATGTAAAGAAAAAAGGAGGGAAAATTGAAAAGCCTGAACACACTCATTATGATGTATAATTTGCTGTTCCAACTGCAACGTAACAGGTACATGATCTCATCTGACCTCTGTGAATGTGAGAAATTGGTATTTTCTTTGTCAAAGTATTTGCTTATCCTCTTCCTAGAAACCAGTACTTACCGCACCCCACTTTATGGGCAGCCCTCCTGGTGGGGGGAAGATGATGCAAATAACAAGGAGGACAGAAGGCAGGAGGATCATTATTCAGGTAATGGAGGTGACCTTGGGGTGAGAGAAGATGGTGGGGGGAACAAAATCTCTCTGCAGTTTTAATCTTTACTGTGCGAAGCCATCCTGCTTCAAGGCTTTAATTACCACTTTTTTTTGGTGGTAGTATTTGCATATTTCTATCTGTAGATTGCTAATGGCGAAACCAGAATAAGAGAAAATTAAAATGTTTCCCTGAAAGTATTTGAACATTAGAAATGGCAATTGTGGAATAATTTAGTATGGATGAGAAAGGCCTTGCTAAGCTTGTCTGAGACTAATCATACAACAGTGCTCTATCTGTGACTGTGTGCAGCCCACCTCAGTAAACCATTCAGTGTCTCCTAGGAGTTTCCTATCTAAAAGGTGCTTTAAGAGCTGATGCGTTGACTGGATTTGATTAATATGGAAGGAATGTGTCTCTTACCTCATCATCCTTGGAAGCCATTTAGACTTACCATTTCTGTTGTGAATCTCTGTGCATGGAGGGTGCATCATTTTTCACTTGTGCAGTAAACCTCATGTTTCTATCAAGCCTATGCTTTATTGCACCAAGAAGTATTTTATTTTGATGCACATGATGCACATTCGGTGTCTCTGTTCTCTGTCAGAGAAGAGTTGTGATTAGCAGCTCTCCCAGGAGATTGAAATATGTAAGTGGCCAAGTGCCAAGTCTTGGTACTACCAAAAAAATGTGGTTTTGTCCTTGGTCATATTACAGAATTAAGTGCTGATCCAGCAAAAAACATGTCTGTGATTAGCTTTGCACACACTCAAGCTTTTCCTTTGAATTGTGGAAAGCCGAGTGTGTGCTTGCAAGTGAATTTGGCAAACTGAAACAGGATCTTCCTTTTACATCAGCCCTGGCATACAGAAACCTTAAAATGCTACCAGCCACACAGGTTCTCTCAAAGTGTAGAACTGTGTGTGTTGTGTGTGTACTCAGCTCTCTCTTTGGGGAGCAGTGGAAAAAAGGACAAAGTGGTTATCACAAATGCTGGTCAATGCATTTGTGATCACAGCAGTGTGGTAATCACCTATTTAAGTGATGAGGCCAGGGTACCAAGCTATCTAAACCAGAACTTGTATTTTTTTCTTTAATCCATTTAACCCAATTTTTGTGAGTTTAAGGTGTTCTTGTTGTTTTTTTTTTTTTCCCGTTTGTAGAAAGACCAAAAGAGATAACCCAACATGAAGAGGAGCTGAATGGTAATATTTCTGCTTATAGAGATTCCCAAGAACAGTCTGTGTTTGCCTTCCGTAGAGAGCCGAGTTACTTTGAGATTCCAACTAAAGAGTTTCACCAGCCGTCAAAATCTCAAGAAACACAGGTTCATGAGATCCCAACAAAGGATATTGATGCTGTAGTAGCCCCTGTTGTACAGAGTCATGCCTCTTTCACCATTGAGTTTGATGATGGTACCCCAGGTAAAATAAAGATAAAAGACCACGTGACTAAATTTTCACTCAGACAGAGAAGACCATATAGTAAAGAACCAGCTCATACAGAAGTGATGTCAGCAGAGAGCAAAGTGGCTGACTGGCTTGTCCAGAATGACCCAAGCTTGATGAGACGGCAGTCTCCAAGTGAAGATGTGTACAGTACAAAGAGTGACCTGCCGGTTCACGTGAGGACGCTTAAAGGTGAGTGAATGTCTTGTCATGTGACAGTTTTCTGTTGTCCATACAAATGCAGCATAAGAAAGGGGGAAACCCCTTTTTCTGTCAAGGAGAATTGAACTTAATTATCTCTGCTCCAAATCTGCAAGATGAAGAATATTTGTTTAATGGTTGTTAATGGTTTCGAATCCAGCTAGCAGGCTCTGGCCCTGAAGTCATGTGTAATGCTGGCTTGGGGACACTCTAATCTGGTTCCTCTACATCTATAATGCCAGGTCAGCAGTTAACAGTGATTGAAAAACAAATTTTGGTTTTTAAATGTGTGACATAGTTTCCATGTGGTTGGGCAGGCTGGTAAACACAAGTATTGCAGTGGAATTTCTTCTCTTGGCCTCTAACTGAAGGGATGACTTTTGTTTTTAGTTGTAGTGAGGAGTACGCTGTGATCATTGTGATGGCTGTAACGACCAGAGCCACTTGGTCAGATGGCAGAATGTGCTAACATGGAGATGGGTGATTGAGTTGAGATATACGCAGTCACCAGTGGAGGAAATTGTACTTGTAGGAGAAGGTTTCTTTTCTTAAGCTAAAAAGCTTCTCTGAAACCCTGCTCTGTTCAAAGACCTCAGGTTTTGTGGACCTGTGTCCTCTTAAGTGTGTCACTGTGAGATGTGGGCATTTTCAAAGGTTTGAAGTGTATTTTGGAGCCCAGTTATTAGTGCAGCTGCTGGGACTCACATGATTCGCATGTGACTTTGAATATGTTTTGCAAGATTTGGGCTTGCTTAGATGTCTCTCTTGGGCCACACACTGAACAGGTGGGAGGGAGACCACAGATTCCTGCATTCTCACTGTCTTGCAGGCTTCTGGAAAAGCTCTCTTATGAACTACAACTTTAACTGATTAAGTCATATTTAAGGTTATCAGACCCCTATGTGTGTTTGAGCTCCTTAAACAAGAGCAGTACCTCATTCTCCCTTAAATGAGTATTTGCTTGGTCCTTGTTGGAAGAAAACCTCCTCATAATATGAAGAATTTTGCCCATTACACCTCTCAACTTGCTGTTTTGTGTATGTTGTTTTTGAGAAGCCCCTGTGGTCAAGAAGGTCTCACATATCCAGTCTTGGGATTTGCCATGGCAAATCATTGAACTGTTTTGTTGTTGTTGCTTGTTTCTAGTTCTTCCCAATAAGAGCCCTGATTGATTATTTAGGGTCTTATTTTCAGTTTAATGTGACTGTGTGGTAGAGGGTTTGGGTTGGTTTGGAGATTTTTTGTTGCTGTGGTACTGGATTTTGTTGTCTTGAGCACTGACAATGATAGAATTGACAACGATAGAAGTGTGCTTCAGTAGATTTCCTCTTGGAGAAAACTAGAGTTAGGTTAGAGTTAGACTCTTCACAGTCCATAACGAAAGAAGCTGAGGTAATTTAATGCATCATTTACATATCAAGACATCAACTGTTTGGACATTTGATTAAAACATACAGTGATGGTGGCCTGAGGAGTTTATACAGCTCTGCTTTCACAGAAGACAGGGTGTTATTTATCTGTGATAGCTGTGTAACATGTTCTTCTGGCATGGCTAATTTTGAAGATGTCTTGGAGGCTACTGCTGGCTGCCTGCCCGGTTTGAGTCTTCAGGGTCAGAGATGCCCACCATCAGGGTTCTTACATTGTTCACTTTGAGGAGCAATGTGGTCAATGTCAAGCCTGTTATCACGACTATAGAGTTCAGGTCTTAGCAGCTTGAGGGGATGTGCATGGTGTTCTGCTGGAGCATCCAGGGGTGCAGTAGGTGTTTCTCCTTGTGTCATCACTGTTTTGCATTCAGCAGAGTTCTTAGCCAAGAACCTTTAATTTAAGAACTTTCCCTTCCAAAGATGAAGCTTATCAGCCCTCGGGGCACAATGCAAAGTTTGCTGGCTCCCTTCATTGAGGGTGTTAGGAAACTCTTCAGAGGACTGACTCCTGGGTTGAATGGATCTTGTACTAAATTCTAATCTTTCACAGCTAACTCGAGGTAATAAATGGTCTTCACGCATGTGCCTGGAGAAACTTGCAAAGTAGGTTTGAGCAGTTTCCCTGACAAACACGTGGTATTTTAGACAGTATATCTTGCTGCATATTACAGTCTAGAGCGCAGAGACCTCTTTCCCCATTCTCCCAATGACAGGTTCCTGGTCGTTGACTGAATCGTGTTGTGTGCCTTCACACCCGTTTCCTTCTCCAAAAAAAGGTTTGTTTTTTAGTTTATTTTAACTTTTTGTTTAACTTGCTTTTTGAGAGTCCTGAACTGTGGTGCTGAGGGGCAGGCATCACTGATATATAGAGAAGGTTGTAAAGATGATTGCTGCTAACATAAATGAAAATAATTTTCAACTTATTTTAAGCTCAGTGAACTCTTAAGTAATGGTTTAACCTTTGCTTGGCTGGTGATAGGATGATGCAACTCATGGGGGTGTCATGGTGTGATTCTTAAATCTTCAGAAATGTAAAAAATTCACTTTTCTGTTTAGCCTCTGGTTTATTTCTACCTTCTAGAGAAGGATGATGGAGGTACTCAGAGGTGCATGCACTGATCTGGTCTTCACTGTGGGGATTTGGTTTCATGGGTTGCAGTGTGTGGAGGTTATTTGCTGATCCTGCAGAGATATTTCTGCTCTGTAACAGATCTTAATGAGGTGATCTTGAGCCATTGTAATTGGGCAGCACGGCAAAATAATGTCAACTTTTTTATTTACGTGGGAAAAAGAAGGTAGTAAAACAATAGCTATCTAAACCAATCAGTGTTACAAAATCGGAAACCCTTGGGGTTGAAATTACTTCTTGAATTGGTTTTTAATAACTTGATAGCCAATCAGTTGTGAAAAGTGGGGTCAGGAGGTATCTGCCTTCTCTAATGTTTCCTCTGATGGGATGCAGTCCCTGCACCACAGCAGATGTCTCTGGAGTTGTACATCTGGAGATGTACAATCATTCTAATTGGAATGATAAATTTCAACTAGGCGGTAATGACGGGGCTACAGCAGCTGAGAGTATGAAAGTCAAACCTACATACCCTGTTTCCAGGCAATAGGCACGAGGACGGGACACAGAGCGACTCTGAAGACCCCATGGTCCCCAAGGCAGAGAAGGAGACGACGACCGGCAGTGAACGTGCGACAGAGCAAACCAAGCTGCAGCGCCAGATGAGGCGTGATCCCCACGAGATGCTGCACAACAAGCAGGCCTTTGTCATTGAATTCTTTGAGGACACGCCACGGAAGAAGCGGTCGCAGTCCTTCACACACAGTGCTCACTCCTCCCAGAGTGACACTGATCCAGGGATGAAGACCAAGGCTGAAAAGCGCAAGAATGCATTGCCAGCGGAGAAGTTGGGAAATGCTGTGCCACCGTCCCACCTCGGGGCCCAGACGGGCAAACCCAGTAACAGCTCCTCTGGGACCCAAAGAACTAGCTCCTTCAAGAGGGAGAAGACGGAGGATCGGATCGGCAATTCATCCTCCTCTGCTTCCAGAGTCAAAACTTATGGGAGTGTTGGGAGGAAGTCTAAAATGGCTCAGGATTTTATGGCTGAGTACTTGCGGGAGACTGCTCAGTCTGGGAAGCCAAATGCTGAGAAACCAGCACCTCTGCCTGTGCCGGTAGCTCCGCGTGTGGTTATATCGTCAGAACCAGAGTCTGCCCCTACTCCACCTCCAGACGTAAAGTCTGCCCAGGGCAGGAGGAATGATGAGGAAGACAGTGTAAGTGAGACGGGCACATACACAATTGAGACGGAGTCACAGGATAAAGAGGTGGAGGAAGCACGAAAAATGATAGATCAGGTAAATGCTGCTTGTCTGTGCTTAGCCAGTGATCTGAGGGCTGAAGGCTTGGGCTTCTGCACCTTCTGCTGGAGGGCCTACCTTTGTTAGCTGTTGCTACGAAGGGCTGCTACCTGTTGAACTGGATGCAGCAGGGGGTTATGGTTAGGGGTGGGAAATCGTCCTGGGTGACCTGTGTTAAGGATAGGTCCCAGCAAACTGTGGGGCTCGTCTTTAAAAAACCCCAACAAAACAACAGTATTACAAACAAACAACCCACAGAGTGCAAGAAGGCAAGGTAAAATTGCAACAAAGAGCTGCCTTGCTTCCAAAATGGGATTTAGATGCAAAAACGCAAGAGTGGGCTTGCTGTCTGTTTAGAGGAACTGAGTAAAGATTAGGCTCATCTTGCCAACAGCTGTGGCTGGGAGCTCCTCTTCTCCAGAACTGCTCCCAGGTGTCTGCCTTGGCCTTGTGTCACCTCCTGCCCACTGTTACGAAGACGGGAACTGCAGCCCATCTTTGATGCAGAATCCCATGCTAGGCCAGCGTAAATGCAGGCTAAGGGCTGAGGTTTTTGATCCTTCACAAGCCTTAGTGGTAGATGATTCTGTAGCTGGTTATGCCAGGGAGTGCTTGCTGGCAGGGCAAGTGGCAGCTAGTTGAGACAGCAAAAGGTGTGCTCTAGGGCAGAGGCAATCCTAGATGGATCTATACTTGTTTGGATTTTGCAAAGTGCCTAAAAACAAAACCACAGAGAGGAGGGAGAGGCGAAAAAACCCCACCAAAACCCACCCAACTGAGCAACCGCAGGGCACACCAAGGTTTGGCTGGTTTTCAGGTTTAACTTTCATCTGCAGTCTGTTATGAAAACAAAACTGGCAAGTTGCTATGAAGATTTAGTGTAATGCAGGCAGGAGGATGGTGAGGTTTAAAGGAACCCTTAATTGAACCTGGTTTTAAAGCTTTGTATACAGTGTTCTGTGAGCCTGGATTTAGCTTCCCTCTTTTGTTTACTTACTGCATTTGTTCCTTGCATCTTGTTTGAAATGTGATGGGAAGCTTTCAGGGCAGGGTGTTTAAGCCACAGCAGGGCCCTGGTCCCAACATTAGATAGTTTATTGTGCTGTTGGGGAAATAGGAGGAAAAGTGCCACAAAAATACAATTGTTTCTGGGGAGTAGTCTTGGCAGCCATGTGACTTGGGCAGGCAAGCTGACTCTGCTGTAGGCTTGGTGCGGTGCTGTTGTGGTTTAGAAAGAAAATTAGCTCAGCTAAAACCAGGACAAGTGCAGACCTGTCACTTCGGAAACAACTAATAATTGGACCTCAGTGTTTCTGTCCAGAAAGAAAGATGGTATAAATTCTGTACTTGAGATTTTGAGGTGATTCTGCTCTTTATTCCCCCCCCTCTTTATATACAAGAATGTTTCTGCCCATCATAGACACCTTTTCTGATGGTATCTTCCTCTGAACTACTTGTAGTCAGGGATGAGAAACAAGCCCTTCTGAAGCATGGATCTTGGTTACCCCCGTAGTACAGCCTGTTTATCTCCAGAGGGAATCTGGCCAAGCAGCTCAAAGGCTCGCAAGTCTGAGGTGCATCCTTTCCTGGGTCCTCACATGGCAGTGCAGGGTTGCTTTGCTCAGCACACTTTCTGCTATAGTCTATAGATGGAACTCCAGTGTCTTTCTCCCCTTCTCTAATTCTTCATGAATGGGTTGGTAAATAGGTTTACTGACACTCATCTTACATTTCTCAGGGTTGGAAAGTGACTCCTTTTCAGTGAAAGTTACTACTGTTTTAAAGGCAACACACTGAAATGTGGGAGAGGGGAAAGGTGGGCATGAGTGGGATTCTATGAATAAGTGGATTTAAAGATGCTGCTGCAGAGTACAGAAGTAAATTATTTACATAGGTGGTATGGAAGGGTTGGCAAATATTTCTGGCCCCTTGGGATCATAGTTTGTGTTTGGCTAATGCTTCATGGTTTTGGATTTTGGACTAATGTTTTTCGTTTTCTAGGGTTTTAATTTTTCCCATGCAAACACCTTTTCAGGTTTTTGGTGTTCTTGAGTCTCCTGAATTTTCCAGAATCTCTTCAGCTTTTAGACCAATAATTAAAGGTGAAAAAGATGACTCCAGTTCTCATCAGCATCTAATCAGTGAAAATGGCACTAGTCAGAAGTCACCCTTGCTCCAGGCATTTGCCTCAAAAGCTGTGAGTGGGTCTCAGGCTGATGCGCAGGTATGGGCGGTTCATGTGGATTTGCTGGGATGGTGGAGGTGTAAATGGGTTTTCTGTCTAGATGGAGATATGATGTGTAAATTGATTTACCTTTTGAGGAGACTGAATGTTGTGTGTATGAGAGGAGAGATTTTTGTAGCTAGAATTTGGTTCAAAACCCTTCCTTCTGATACTACTTTCCCTGCCTTGTTGTAGATGTCTGCAGCATCTCAAGGGAGTCAGAAGTGGGTGTCTAGGTGGGCAAGCCTTGCGGACAGTTATTCTGAGTCTGGATCTGTCTCTGGGCAGGGTGATGGAGGTGCAGGTAAGTCTCATCCTGACATTACTGTTTGAAGGTGGCTGAATCTAAGTCAGGATGATATGGAAAGCAGAAATTAAGGGCATCTGTGCATCTGGCCATGGCTTAGTTTCTGTTTTAGCGAATGTATTTGGGGATAGGAAGGACAGAATGAATCATTCCCAGTGGGGTAAAGATGGAGAAAGAGAGCTTCTGGTTTACATTTCAGTATGATCCAAGAAGGTGTTAAATGTTAGGTTTAAAATGACTAAAGGGCATGTGGGAAGAATAAAGATCGTAAAGGCCTTGGGTGTTAACTAGCTCCAAGTAATGATTCTCTAGACTGCCTTATGATGCCAGATGAAAGCCCTTTGCAAGTTGCCTGGATTTGATTGCTGACTTCTGGGGGTTTTTTTGTGTGCTACTCCTGTGTCTCGCTGTGCTGAGAATTTTAGGCAGTTTTGGGATTGGCCCAGTTGTCTGACAGGTTTGAAGCATGGGATCAGATTAGAAAGCTGTGTATAGAGAGGAGAAAGAGAGTGGGAGGAGATCAGAGTCTCATCATAGCTAAGAAGACAGCTTTACAGACCCCATGGCCTGGTTGGTTTATGAGAAAGGGAGAAGGATGCTTTGTCGGCTTTTGTAAACCTTTTCAACATTTGCTTGGAAATACTTGGTATTACCTTCTTACTATCAACAGCTGTAGATAGATTCAGTAACGATTAGAAGAAACCTTTGTTTCAGAGGTCATTGCCACTGTTTTCACACCATGTGAGACCTGACTTCTTGAATGTTTGAAATATTACCGTAGTCACATAACTAGTTATCCTAGTATTTAGAGGCAGAATCAGATATGAAGTCCTGGCAAGTGGTATGTGAGACAGAAAAGCACTCTTTCTACGAAGTTTCTATCAAGTCCACCCACTTGGGCAGTTAGCAATAATTTATAGTCTCTTAACTGTTATAGGGTCTTTCTCCTGAAGCTGTGCTGCTTGATATGATTGTATGAGAATGTGTGCTCTGAAAAACACCATCTATGTAGGTGTTCAAAAGCCATGTAGTTGAGGCCCTCAGTGATACGGTTTACTGGTAGTCTTAGTAGTCCTGAGATAATGGTTTCGGACTTCAAGATCTTAAAGGTCTTTTCCAGCCTAGTTGATTTTATGAATCTGTGAATGTTAAAATATTGCTGTTGTGGTGTGTCTCATGGCCTTTCATCTCTTTTCTGGGGGCTTATTTATGGTAGATAGGTGCTAGCGATGCTGTTAGCCTCTAAAGCATATGCTAGTACTGAGAATATTATGGGAGAATTAGTCTGAAATCCTGCCTTGAGAGAGGGAATGTGTTGAGCACTCTCATGCAGGAAAACAATTAAGTATAGAGTCTGCACTGATAAACCAGAAGGAGTAGATACCAGCCAGGCCCTACTGATGTTCATATTACATAAAAGCTTAGTTCTAAGCACATATATTGTGGGTGGTTTTGGGGAGTTGAACTTTGCAGGTTGAAGCTCTTCCTAAATAAATAAATAAGTGGTATAGTTGTATGACAGTTGATTCTTGCCAACTTAACTCTCTCCAGAAAATGGTGTGGCCCCAAAATCTGGGGAACCAGAAAACGCTGTGCCCTTGAGAACAAGACGCCTTCTTCCCCAACTCCCACCAAGTGATAAATCGGACAGTCCTACACCCACGGTCCTGGTTTGCCAGGAGTCCTATTCTGAGGTTACCAAGCGAACCATTGTGAAGGACCACTGCGTGGAAGCCTACAGCGATCCCAGCAGCCGTCTCTTCATCCAAGAAGACTTGGATCCAGATAGCCTTAGCGATGCCAGCAGATCTGATGACGGCTTCAGCTCAGAAAAAGGCAAAAAATATAAAGAGAACAATAAAATGCTAGAGCAGATGGGAGAAGACACAAGATCAGAGAGTCAGCAGTCAGGAGCCTCCCGAGTCTCAAACGTGAAAGCTGTAAGTGAGCCAGTTTCTGCTTCATTCTACATTGGTGATGACAGCAATGAAGTGGGGATTCCCTCCAAGCTCTCTCTGAGCATGTCCCATGCTCGATCAGACAAAGACAGCAAGGATCAGGAGTTTTCCTTCAAATCTGCTGGCACACCAGTTCCTGGAAAGCCACCCGTCAAAGATGTTAGTGCTTATGTAAATGCATCTGGAAAAGTCGTTATTTCCCTTCATCAGAGTCTTCCTCAAGATCAAGAAAACATGGCAGGAAAGGAGGCATCTTTTGTTAGACAGGAAAGTTTTACCAAAGATAAATCTAACAGTGGTGCTCCTCAAAATAAACTCCCGCATATTTCAAGTCACCCTCTACTTAAAGATTTAGAGGCTGTTCGGTCAACTCGCATGGACTTTGGTCAGGAGACTCACCTTCTCCTTAAGGACACTGAAACTGCTTTGGCAGCACTGGAAGCCAAATTACTTGGTCAAAGCCAACAGTTGGAGCCCTTGGAAACTGCTGGTCAGCTGGAGGACTCCTTGTCTGGGGATTCGGATGTGGATACTGCCAGCACAGTCAGCATGGTGAGCGGCAAGAATGTCCCAACAAGTGCCCCGAAACGCAAAGTGATTGCAAGCTTGCAGAAGGAGAAATCTTCCTCCACGCCGTCCATCCAGGACCAGTGTGGGCAGCCCAGTGCTCGGGACAGACTGACGGAGAAGCGGAAGACACAAGCACCAGAGGCATCAAACCATGTGGAGGCTGCCAAACGCTTCCAGATGAAGCGCAGTGCTGGGACTCGAGGGTCTCTTGACTTCACAGATGATGAGAGAAACTCAAGCTTGCCCTACTTGCCGGTCCCTGATGCAGTTGTGTCTGACCATGAGCACTCTGTAACCCGTCCGGTTCCCAGAAGAAAACCTTTTACTCAGGCCACCAAGGAGGACCACAGCAAAACAACCTCCAATGTGCAGAAAATCCAGCAAGTCCTCACCCGCTCTAACAGTTTATCCACCCCACGACCCACAAGGGCCTCCAAGCTGCGTCGTGCCCGACTGGGAGATGCCTCAGATAACGAATGTGTCGATACTGAGAAAACAGCTTCCAACCCTGAAGCCACTGCTCCGGGCCCCAAGCAGTCCACGGAGACGAAGAAGCTCTCCCGGCTGGACATCCTCGCAATGCCAAGGAAAAGGGCAGGCTCATTTACGGTGCCCAGTGACTCTGAGACGGTGCAGTCGAGGACAGGGTTTTCTGGCCGGAGCGTGGAGTCCTATCGGAAGACGGGTGTTTCAGACGTTAGAGCTGTGGCGAGGAAAATGGCAGCTGCTGCCTCTGCAAAGCAGCCTTTCAACAGGGCCCGTTCAAGCAGTGTCAAGTATTCCTCTTCATCTGGTAAGTGCTCTTGCTTTATATTTCTCCCCTCTTTCTGATTTATAGGCTGTATGCGGTTGCCAAGGATTGGTATCTCGGTAATACAAGTGCTGCACCGGTGAGTACAAAGTCTTCATTAACAGGAGGTATGGAGGTTAACTTCCTGTGGGATTGGAGACACCAGAGCATCTCTCATACCCTGTGAGATAGTATTGTGCTGTTGTCTGTGAGAATATTGTAAATGGCCATTTTATGTTTTTTTTTCTTCTGTTTCACAGAAGTTTGTTAACCATTTAAAGAGGTAGAATTTAATGCACTTTCCAGTGCCACTAGGAATTCTGGTTTTCATTGACTTCTAAGATTAAAAGTTTGCTCCCAGAGAGCTTGCAATAGTGTTGATGACAGCTGATGTCCAAGGTGACAAGTTTGAAGGCGTCTGAAACAGGAGAACAAGAAATAAATGTCCCTGTGTTGTTCTTCCTGTAAGTGCAGATGTGGAGCTGACAGTACACACTGATTGCCCCAAGGGATTCCCACTACTGTGTATTTTTATTCACTTTTGCTGTAGGTAAGGCAGGTGCACAGTTGTGTTACCCACAAGGTAGAGGTTTGGGGGGGCTGTCTCGCTCAGTAGCTATGCACTCAGCAGACTCTTGCAATATCAACATTTGTCATATTGAAATCAGCCTTTCATTAAGAGGTGGGAACAATGCAGATGACAACTCTAAGATGGTAATCAGAGGTTGTCTCTCTGACATCTTTGGTTTAAGTCCTGGTGTGTGCTTGTAGTCTTTGACCTACCATGGATGTGGCAAAGCAGCCTTTGTTTAGGATTTTAGGAGTGAGGGGGGCCAAACGGACAGGAAGAAGCGCTTTGAGTTTCTTGGGGCTGTTGAGAAGAATGCTGTTTTCAACAGAACTGTGTTTTTGAAGGGGTCTTAAAGTTCTGAATGTGTCCTTTTCGTGCATTTTCATACAGCTGAAATAATTATTCTTACTTGATTGTTTGTTTTTATTGCATGCTAAAAATGTTATTTGCTGCTTGTTTTGATTTGGATTGTTTTAGTGCATTCAGCTTCCTTTTTTATTTTGATGATTTTTTTTTTTCCTGACACATTTGTATATGCATGTAAATCAGAACATGAATAAGCTAAAAGGGTATGTGTACAGTCTCTTCTCTTGCCTTTTTTGAGCTGATGCTAATACTGATTTGTTGTTAAGCAATAACAAATTTAAAGCAAAATGATGTGGTTAGAGTTTTCCAAACAGGAGGCAGTCTTTGCACTCCCTCTGCCTTTGGACGACAGACTTCAAATCATTCGGAGAAGAATGATAAGTGTTGGCCAGTTCTTTGTTTAAATGAATTGGTTTTTTATTTCTGTAACTCTGTAGCAGTGTGCTAACACCTTCCTTGTCCATAGTTGCAGCAGGTGATGCTAATCCTTTCTCTGAATTAGTTGCTTTTAAAATACTAACCTCCTAATGCCTTGATAGGATTATGGACCTTGCGCATTTTAGTGTGCTTCATGCTTCATTGTGTTGTACCAAGTATCATGTGTGTGCCTGTAGTAATGCTATTATAGATGTAGTGAATCAAAACCTAGCGCCCTGTTCCTGTGAAGTGAAATATTGATAAACTGAACTATTGCACTGTGCCATCAAGACATTTTTTGATTGACATAATAACCCTTAAAAGCACTGTGTGTTAAGCCTTGGGAACAAGGAAGCAAATGTGGCTGATTCATTCAAAGATTTCTTAAACTGTTTAGCTAACCACAGTAGTTTCCAGCTGTCCCAGTGGGAGAAAGTTAATCTTGCTAACGGAGGAACAGAATGAACTATCTAGTCATGAGACAAGAGACGCCAGTAGATTGTTGGGCTATCTGAAATAACTTCATGTGAAATGCACAGATAACATCAGAATAATCCGAGTTACCAATTCTGAAAGCTAAGGGCCTGTCTCCTGTGCTCCTTTATGTACATGATTTGTTTACCCTGTGTAATTTGAATGGTACTAAGGGAGTTGATTCTGATTTCCTTTGGCATAGAGGAGTGGAAAATCAGGCTCTTGAATTCAGAATTGTTGTTCAGTGACAGAGGATGACCTCTTGATTCTAAACCTGTATTTAAAGAAAACCCAAACATCTCTGCAGATGGAATATGACAAAATGTATTTTTCTGTGTGTGTATATATATAAACCTTAACCCAAGACATTTATATAGCTATAGCTAAGATAGCAATGTCTAGGAATACTTTTTTCACTGTACAGTAATCTGTAGTTTCTACCTGTATCTTATATGCCAAATTTGTTACTTTTGTTTGTATGATCTACGATGCTGGCTTAATTTGCTTGCAATATTTCAGTGTTATGATAAGCTTGGTAACACAGTGAAGCATTTAGGTGTTGTAATACTAAATAACTTGTCTGGTTCTGTGTTTGGTGGGCCTTCATTCTCCAGGGAAGGGCAGAAGTGGTATCTGTAGAGAAAGTAGTGAGGCACCAAACACTGGGAGCCCAGTTTTCAAATGATATCTTGATACTTCCCATGGAAGAAGGACCTGGGTGTCTATAGATCTGCAGAAACAGCTGGGATACGTGGGCAGCTTTCACTTGGCTTCAGGGGTTGGAGCCAGTCCTGACTGTGTGAACACTCTTTCTTCTGTCATTAATGTCAGTTGTGAGGCAGGAGGTCAGTGCCGGGGTTTGGACTCCAGCAAATAACACCAAGCACCACAATCTGTTCTTCACTCAAAACTTTTGCTTGTAGTTGCAGCTAACTGGAAGGGTGTCTGCAGGCTTGAAAACTGGGCTCTTTCTAGAAAAGGACTTCTGTGGGTCTGTGAAGAGTCTGAAATGTGATCTACTGACACACAGAGCTTCTGTGCACATAAAGCCAAGTCTGTGGTAATAATTTACTACGCTGGAGTTAACACAGTCGTTTTGCTTCATTGGAATTTCCGACTCCAAATTTGTGTAGGGACTGTGAGCCACAGAAGTGCTCAACTTTGAAGTTAGCTCTGAGAATGTGCTGTTTATCTTAAAATCTGCACAGAAACTCTGCTTTTCTTGTGCTCTTGGGCTAGTTCTGTGTTACCTTTTTGCCCTTTTGTAGTTACTCTTTACTACCTTCCTCTGTCTGAAACCAATTCATTTTTTGTAAGCATCAAGGCGGAGACCACAGGGTTCAGATTACACTTCTACTTCGGAGGAGGAATATGGCTCAAATCACAGCTCCCCTAAACACAAACGCTCCCATACTTCAACAGCCACACAAACACCGAGGATACGTGGCTCTGGGCTGAGCAAGCAGAAGCACAATGGCAGAGAAACAGATGATGATGAAGAATTTGATGACCATCCTGACCCCTACAACTTCATGGCGCAAACAGCAGAGATAGCAGAAATAGCCAGGTGAGGTGGGGCTTTATGTATTGACCCACATGTTGAAAATGAGTTCAAATAAAACTCAGGTGTGGAGGTAGGAGAGGCACTCTCTCCTGTTGTTTGTGTGCTCCCTATCTCCTTCATATCTAAACATCAACTTGTTCAGACTTGGCAGGTTTTTCTGAAACCTGTAGCCTGTGAAGGGATGTGCTGGTTGTACCTTCTCTATAGAAAATGCCAAGGTGCAGGACATTGGTTTGTTTCTCGTTCAAGCTGTGGATGGGCCTTCTCTTGTAGTCTGAAGTCTGTCAAGATGTAACTGTCTATACCTGCTTACCTCTGCTTTTTGCTGGAAGTCACTGTGTGTGCATAGAGCGGTTGGTGTGAGCTGTCCTAATTCTCTTGCAGAGGAAGTCAAATGGATTAGCAAAGACTGAATATGTAGACTGCTGAAGCTGATTTGCCTGAAGCCAGTGAGGGAGCAGTAAGCAGTCACTGCAGGGCAGAAACATCTTTGCTTGGCACAGCTGAATCCAAATCTGTCTAGGCCCTGTGTATAAATGAGTCGTTGCTTAGCTTGATGTTCCTGGATACGAGAAGCTATTGTATACTGGTGGTCTGATGGTTGCTTGGAGGACCTCAGCAATAAAGCAAATAGATTCTTTTTTTAAGCAGTGGCATTTGAGGTTTGACGTCTCTAATATGCAACTGTGTTATGCCAGCTTTCCAGAAATACTGGTCTTCCTTTGTACTGGTCATACTTGAAATACTTTTGACTGAAGATGTATCCTGTCTACTTTTGGTCAGCAGTTCCATATCACCCATATCGCTTGCCGCACTGCTCTCAAAATGACATTCATTTCTTGCCTGATTGTTGCTGTCAGGCTGTTAGAAAGTGTGTCAGCCTTCAAATGAGGCTGTGTTACCTGTGCTGCACAAACTGTGTATGTGGGTGATGCTGGCTTCCCTCCTAGAAGCATTCCTGGCGCAGGAGAGCACTTCGGGTTGCAGCAGCTATAAATAAATGGTTGCATCAGACTTGTCTGGCACTGCACATTGCAGGGCTCGGTCACAGAGTCTGCTTCATAATTGCAGTTCTGATTTCCGTTGCTGCTCCCAAATTAACTGGGAGGGGTGTAGGAGAGTCAGGGAGAGTTAAAAGGGAAAATGCCACTTGCTTACAATAAGTGAATCATATAATGGATGTGTTCGGTGACAGCTCTATCCAAACCAGCACAGATAGGGGGCACCTTAGGCAGGCAGATAAGATTGCTTTTTATTAATTCAATTATGCATTTTCTTCCCAAGGAAATGTTTTGATGAACTGACAGTTTTATCTCACATTGCTTGGTTCTCTTCACTTAAAGAAGAAAGTGTCTTTCAGATGAAGCTGGCTAGCTGTAAGATCTTTTTTCTCTCAGAAGCTTCTCTTTAAAGTTACCACAATGGCTACCTTTGGTCTGAAAGGGTTTTTTGGTAACCTCTGCTTGTAACAATCCAGAAACTTAAAACTGGTTTTGAGATCTAGAGCAAGTAGAGCAGAGTGCTGCAATCACTGAGTGTTAACTGGACACCTGTTAAGGTGCTTGAAGTTTCAAGACTTGGTTTCCAAAAACAAGATCCCCCTAAGGTATGCTTTGCTTAGCCTGGTAATCCCTCAGTCCTTCTGGAGAGCATGGAAACATATTTCAATATATAGTCTATAAACCATGACGAAAAGTGAAAGAGAATTTGGATTCTTACTATTTGAGGAACAAAGTAAAAAACTTCTTTCCTTGTATTTGTAAGGGAAAACAAAGAAGTTCCAAGAAGAAAAATGTCCGTATTCTAGAAAAAAAAGAAAAAAAAAGAAAGCAGAGTGGATAGGTGAGGGAGCAGTAACATACAGGCTCTTTATGGATTGCCTCCAATACATTCCAATAGTGCGTAGTCGCTAGAATTTGCTTTTTATCAAATCTCTGCTTTGAAGCTGGGTTCAGGAGGAGAGTAGATCTACTTTGTATGCAGTCAGAGTGCTCCTCAGTGCTCTGCCAAGATGCCCAAAAAAGCCTCTTCATTTCCCAACCTATGCAGGGTTGCAGTTCCCACAAACTTTTTGTGGTTGTTCTTTTTATATTTTATGAGTGTGAGGCTTGTTGTGTCATGTGTCCTAATGGCTCTACTGCATGCCCTGTGCATTAGGCTCAGCCAAACCTTGGTTAAGGATGTGGCCATCCTTGCTCGGGAGATTCATGATGTTGCTGGAGATGGGGACTCACAGAGTTCATCAGGAACAGGACCAAGCACCTCCCTCAGCTCTATGCCCAACACTCCTGCTTCTACCATATCAGCGAGAGAAGAGGTAAGGACCCAGACAACAGAAGTGCTAGTAAGTATGCAGGGCATGGTTGTGGTAGGAGACCAGGACAGCATCTCCAGTTGCTGCAGCATTGAAAAACCCTCATCCCCTGTCCTAAAAAACATCAGCGTAAAGATTGACTGCAGCTTATTTAGAGCACTCTTTATTTTGCCCTCTTCTGTGTCACAGCCAGCATTGCAAGAGGTGGAAGTCATATTATTTCTTAAGGATCTCATGACCTCTAGTTGGACTTTGGTCCCTGAAGTCTGCGTCTGAAGAACAGGATGGACTGGGTGTGCTACACTACTGTGCTAGGGATCCAGAGTTTCCCTCCTTGTTTCAGACAAGGCACAGATCATGTACTCTAGCTGCACGCTCTGTATGAGTTGTATTTTGTACCTCTACTGTGTCCTTTCTCTCAGAGCTGTTGATATCTGTGCCAGTGTTACTTGAATCCCTTTCCTCCAGCTGTGTATTGAATGGGTGAGAGCAGCGATTCTGCTCTCCAGTTAGCGAGTTAGACAAAAAGGCATGCAGTTAGCTTGGGAAGTGCTCCAGCTCTTCGGTGAAGCTGTGGCTTCCTCCTGAAGTGTGTCTGTACTGGAGGGGGATGAGAGAGTTGATATCTTAATTTGGCTTACTAGTGCTGCAGCACAGGGACGCAGCTCAAATGTGACAGCAAGGTCACCAGGAGGTTCCAGCTGCTAAAACAAAATTGGTTTTGTTGCTGTTTAAATCCCAAATCTCTCCTGTCCACCACCAGTGTGGGCTTAAAAAAATACACAGCTCTCTTCATTAGCTGTTCAGATGTGCCTCTTGGTCCTCTATTGGTTTTGACTGCTGAGAGAAGTGCAAACCTGTCTAAGCAGTATTCAGAATTGAGGACCAAACCTGTTACCCTGCCAGAGAGTACTTGGAGGCCTATGTGACCCTGCTGTGATCATCACAAAAGGTGCAAAGCAGAAAATTAGGGAGATACCAGAAGATCAGGCAACGGTGGCTAATGAGGTCATTTGTAGCCTGCTCAGGGAGGTGTTTTATCCTGAGGCTTTTCAGAGCCACAGTACACAAATGTTTCCCAATAACTTCAGGCTTTGAGAGAGTGTTTTATTGCTTTGTTTCCTTGCAAGTGCCACACCTGCAAAACTGCCTTTTTGAGCACTTAAGGAGACAAATCTAGTTTACTTCTGACTTAAAAATGAAACATTTGCTGTGGGTTGGTAATGACCAGTACTTGGCACTCACTTCCTTCCAGAAAAGCAAAGTATCTACTTTTTTTGTAAGTGCCACTGAAGGGTACAGCCATAAGTCAGCTCATATGGAGGGATATGTCCTCTGCTGCTAAAAGAGTACCTTTAAAACAGTGTTTCTACTCTGTGCAAAGCAGTGGGCTCCAAAGTGCATGGTTGTGATGATGAGTGGTAGGAGCACAAAGCCAGGATTGCTCGGACCCAGAATTGAGGGTTTCTCTGTGATGTGGCTCTATGGGACCTACAAGTCAGCCCCCTTGCAATAAATAGTCAGGAGAGCAAAATCAGGGTTGTGTCCTGCAGGGAGCACTACCTACAGCAATACCCACTGCTATAGAGTACTTTGAGTTCTTACAGTGGTGTAAAGGAAGAAGCACAGGTAGGGGCCTATGAAGACCTTATAGGTCAGGAGTCATAACCTTTGATGTGTTCATCTAGTGGTGGTTTTTAACTGGACTCAGGGTTAGATAGCACTGTGGTTTTCAGCAGGGTCAGTGGCTGGGAGGCCATTTGAATTACACCCAAAATGCCACCATGCATCAGTGGAGCTGCCTCATGTTAGTGGTAGTCAGGAGCAGGTTAAATCAGCAGGACTTCCTACTGACAATGCTGAGATGTGAAGCTGCATCCTGAATGGTCCATCTTGGGGGTCATGTTGTGAATGGGAGCAATATAAACTAATGTGGGTTTAATAAACATATTTCTTCTTTGGAACTGGACTAGAATCAGCAGGCATGCTTCCCTCAGCTTACATGCTGCTGGATCTATGCTAAAATAGTTATTTTGGCTTAATGCACACAAGTTGCTAGGAAACATTTGAATATCAGTGTGTGTGATGCTAAGCACTGTGATTTGTTTTGGGTTTTTTTTTTGAGTGTTTAATAAAGTAGTTTATATTAAATATTCTAGGAGAGGACATAGTGATGAGAACAGCTATAATAGTTACAATAGTAATGTACTGAAACATCTGATAAAAGGAAGTGTGTGACTAAGAAATGTTTGCTGTGTGTGACTGTCTCTTGTACTACGCTGGATCTTGCAGTGTTGTATGCCATTCTTCTAGCTCTTGACTTTGTACTACTAAATATTGATACTTGTTCTAATAATGTGGGGGAAAAAAAGCAGAGTTTAATGCTGTACCAGAAGCTTCACTTTGGACCAGTGTGTGTGGCATTTCTCAGCCTTAAATGAATTGCTTTTAAAAATACTTTTATTGCAAAGCTTGGTTAAAGATTAAAATCATGTGTGTTCTCTTCAAAGTTAAGATGGAGCCTTAGATTTAAACCTTATTCTTCATGTTCTGTTCTTTCAGGCCTGATGTTGTCTTGGATGTTTGTGAGGGAGGTTTTCAGTTTCCTCAGTGCATGTTTGGGTTGGTTTTTTTTTTTGTAGCCTCAGCTGTATAGTTTATAATAATCTAAATTCTTTGCATACTGAGCTGACTAATGCTACAAATTAAGAAAAAGAGACCCAAACAAATCCCAAACAAAACATAAAAATCATTCTCCAGGGTGAAACCTTGACGATTCCTGTTTACCAAAGTCACAGGTTGTTTGGGATGCCTGGGGTTGTGGGTGTGTAGGCTTTGTAGGACTTCTGCAGAGCAGAGCTGTCAAACTGAGCACAGCTGCTGCACAGTCTGGTATAGTAGGTCAACCCAAATCACTGGCCACTTCTGCATATTTTAGCCCTGTGTGAAATTCTTTTGGTTGGTCTTATTTTAAAGTTGATAATGATCCAGCAAAAACTGAAGAGCCCAATTACGTTTGTTAACTTGTTGCTTAATGTAATCAGTATGAGTGTTGGTATGGCAGGAGGAAATGCTTCCACATGTGACAGAACAGAAAACATGAGAAGAGACCAGGTCGCATATGAAACTGTTATGGTGATGATGGCGCAGGTGCTGTCCCTACTGTGTTTTTAACTGGTTGTGATGTAGGTTGGACTGTAGGAATATCTCATTACCTTATGATGCCTTAGCGTTTTGACTGTTGTGCCCCTATACCATATCTCATACCTTCTGCCTGTGTATAACCCAAGTGCTATTGCATAGAGTGTGGGGAGGCTGAACCTTGGATGGCACATGATTTCCTCACAAGAGCTGTGTGCTTTGCCAATGAAAGAGCCACCTGGGCTGTATGTTTAACCCATTCTCTGTGCTCGGAGGGCTGCTGGATTTCACTCAGTCCATTTCAGAGTAACTGGGGAACTGCCCAAGACCACCCCTGCAGAGCTGGTTGGTCACCAGGACTTCCATGAGCTTCAGTGCATGTGGGAGGGTGGGCATTGAGTGTTGGTCTTTAGGAATTGCTGCTTTTGGGAATGTCAACCCAAAATAACCCCAAACCATGTGTTCTCTTTGATACTTGCTGTCACAGCCATTCACTAGCATTGATCTCTTTGTTTCTGTTTTAACACAGATTGCTCGTAGATCTTTTCGGCTGGCATATCCATCTCAGGTGCACTTTCCATCCCATTATTTTTGTATCTCTGTCTTGTCACTGTTATTTTCCTCCCCTTTTAGAGTTTCTGTCTGTCAGTCAACCACACAGGAGTAGCTGTCTTGTCTTTTCTGTTCTTCCTGTTAATTATTTGCATTATCAGTGGGTTTGTAGTGCTTTTCATCTCTTCCATGTGTTACTAAATGGTTTCTGAGTGATTTTAATGTGGCTTTAATGTTGCATTGATGTATTAAGACATAAGGTATGGGAAAACATGGCCTTTTTGGGTTTTAGCTAAAATAAAAAAAGGCAAAGATGTACTCTTCAAATACTTGCTCAAGAATCAAAATTATGAAGTGAAATAGCCCCACTGAGTTTCATAGGATGACTGCAGTGAGTAGACGCTTGCAGGATTGGGGTCTAGTAATTTGCTTAGGAACCCATACCTGTCTGAACAAGACTTAATGAATCAGTGTTCCTCTGGGGCTTGCCTAAAAATCTGCAGTACCTGCAATGAGTGTCTGTGTGCCTCCTTCCCTGCTAATTTTTAATGACTCATTACTCATTGTTTCCAAGTTGGTGCAGCACATTCCAGAAGCAAGTCTGAACTACCAGAAAGTGCCTCCGGGATCAGTGGAACTGAAGGATTTTGACCAAAATATGAATGATAATAGAGAAGAGGATCCCTCAAGAAAAACAAGGACAAGAAATCGTGAGGAGGCAGGCCACCTTTTTCTTTTCTTTATATATGACATTGATTTAGCTGTAGTATGTATAGCTGCTCTTTCTAAGCTGCCAAAGGCTGCTACTCCAAAAAAAGAACAAAGCATTTCTCAAGAGCTCTGACTTGTAGGTTGTAGGCACAGTGTTTAAAAAAGAAAGAGAGGAACGGAATTACCCTTCTTGCCAATACTGACTGAAAGTTTCCTTTTTTGTGTAAAACACCACTAAAACTTTAGGCTTGGTCACCTGTTGTCTGGGAGGAGGCATTTAGTGTCAGAACCCAAGTAGGCTTTTTCACTGCTATTTTATAGAAAAATACAAAAATGTCAACTTTGGAATCTGCAGCACTGATAGTTTAATGGCACCTTAGTTTTCTGCAACTTGAATCTTGGTTAGTGCTGCCCATGGAGGAGCAGTGAATCTTACAAGGAGTTTCTGCAGCTGGACTTGAGTGCTGCATTGCTCCCTACAACATATGCAATTTGATGCAATTCTTTAGGGCTGAGAGAGCAGGGTAACATAGAAATCACGGGGATGATGCTAAAGGGTGAGAAAGCCTGCTCTGAACCTTGAGGCTGGGAGTAGTGTTGGCATGAGGGGTATAGATGAGAAAATGAACATGAGCCAACAGTGTGCGCTTGCAGCTCAGAAAGCAACCGTATCCTGGGCTGCATCAAAAGGAGCGTGACCAGCAGGGCCAAGGAGGGGATCCTGCCCCTCTACTCTGCTCTCGTGAGACCTCACCTGGAGCATTGTGTGCAGTTCTGGTGTCCTCAACATAAAA
>JBCJKH010059053.1:0-13234 GCA_039877255.1 Loriculus beryllinus
TTAAAAGAAATCTTGTTATGTAGTATATTAACTCAAGCTAAAATCAACAATGTCCTGGCAAATAAATTTCAACCTTGGTTTACCTTTTATCCATCTTCAAATAATATAGCATATGTGTCTTTCAAATGGAATTATTTATTTAATGAGCAAAATCAATAAAGAAACAGGTTTATCTATTTAATTTACCATCATTTAGGAAACACTAAAAGTTTTTGTGTCTTAATACAATATTTTGCATTCACTGGCATCTGCATCTTCTGGATAAATATTGAAATATTTATATGGTATTCCATCCATGCAGATACCTGCAATACAGAAAATATTAATTATAATAAAATATAAATAAAATCAAAGGTTGCAGTAACCATCAGACAGATGTGTTTGTTCCCAAATTACTGTAAATTTCAGGCATAAGTTTCCATAATGTGAAACAGACATTCTTATTTCCTAATGTAATCTTTTAACACAAAGAATTTAAAAATTACACAGAGAATGGAATAGCTGGAAAATATAATGTCTGTTCTACAGAAAGCTGAAATTGTTAATCTGTATTCACTTGGGATCAAATTAAAAAGAATAGCTCAAAACCAAAATTAGAATTCCTCAGACAAAAAAAAAAAAAGTGGCAGGGATGAGTGGAGGGGGTCTGTGCATGTACAAAGCAGCTTTTCTAAAAAAAACCAGCTTTGAGTCAATATTAATGTAATGAAATACAAAAGTGTGATGTGCATTTAAGTGAATAGTTTGAGCAGAGTTTGGCTGTATAAATAAAATGAAAGTACTTTATTTGGAAAGAAGTGTCTGAACCTTACTGAGAAATATTTCCTCAGTCAAAATTATTTTGATAGTGTTGAAATTAAATTAATAACTTTAAAAAAAACCCAACATCTGTTTATTGAAAACCTGTTCCTGTGAAATATCTTATTTTCAGCAACCCACGTACTTCAAAGCTACTTATTACATATTTTATACTGCATGTAATGAATTTTATTACCTGATTGTGCCACTAACTCTCATTGGCAAAGACACCTTATGGAGGATTGATCTCTCCTATCCAGTTGCTATTTATGTGCTTAGTCAGCCCTATCTTGAGACTGTTCACAGTCTCCGAATGAAGCTGGTAATGAAGGCCAGTAGAAGACAAATGCCACCAGAAGTTCCACAGCTCTCATGGGCAGAAGGCTTCCTGTAAGAACTGGCTTTTATTCTGTTAGTACACATGCAAAAGGCAGTTTCCCTCAAGTCAGACAGCCTTTACTGCTCAAAACTGACAAAGTTCCTGGGGGAGTTCACATTCGTAACACTACCCTTGTCAGACTTAATCAGGTCTTGTATCAGTTAGCCATCTATATTTTGGTTCTGTAGTCTATATAAAATACACTTGTAAGCTATCTAAAAGACATCTTTGCTTGTACAGCATGATGTCACAGGTCCCGATGCACAGTGAGATTGACCCAAGTGTTTCCTAAAGAAGACACACTGTCACTCAAACCAACTCATAATACCCTGTTGATCCAAATATAAAAAGCCTTTTAGAGGTTGCACTGCACAGACAGTAGCTATTGCTTCTCTGCTGTACAGTATGCATAAGATTTAGAGTGAATTTTACAGCAAAAGCTTTATCACAGGAAGAAATAGGCATGCTCTTCTGAGATCCCTCATTGCTGGCATGAAACTCATAACTGCAAGATGTTGTCCCCTTATTTTCTATCTATATTGTCTGATATATTCAGACAATGTTCAAACGCAGTTTTGAATGAATGAGTGGATATCTTTCTTTGGGTAAGTGAAGGCTGAGAAAGTTTTCCAGGCTTTGCCAGTAGCTTTTCTCCAACTCTATTATTTACAGCATCTCAGCTCATGAAAAGAACTAATACTATTTCAAACTCTCTTACCCCCGTTGACCCTGCCCTTTAAGGTTATGGGACACTAAAACGAACTAAAATGCAGTAAAAGAAGTTTACTGAAAAAGATACTTTGAAAATGTGACAGAAACCTTAGAAGAGACAACATTATGACTGTGATAATGTCATAGAATACCAGAGACAGCAATTCACCCAAACTCAAAAAAAAGCCAAACCATGGGATTTAAACATATGCTGTATATTTAAACAAATGCACATGTAATGCCTTTAAATAGTTCATACATTCTAACTCTATGAATCAGGCAAAGATTAGAAATCACCTGCTGCATATAGACAGTGTGCTGCACACTAGAATCTTTAAGGTTACTTTTGCTTACAGAAAATTATGTTAAACAGGCTGACAGGAGATTTTGCTCTCCATACACAGCTTATTCACTGTTGTCAAAAAAATAGCATGGGCTGGGAACCACTAGTTTAGAACAGAGAAAACTTGAAGGCCACAGCACCATCCTGCAACCCAGATGCTTGGGGGTTTTTTTAATGAATGCTTTTTAATGAACATTTCTGTTTTCAGTTCTGCTGAAAAAGCTCAACTTATATAATGTTATTCCATGAATATTCTTGGAGAATCAATTGATTAATCAGTCACAGCTTTAAGTACTCCTCAGTATACATAAAGACTGCAGAATTTAGCTGAAGATACTCACAAGCTTTAGGAGTAGTTGAGCTGGAATTATATCAGACTGTCAAGGCAGTATTGTTAATTCCTTTATCCCAGTAAGTTACAATTTCCTGGATGAATGAAAATGTCAATAAAAGAATGCCTCTGAAGTTCATGAGGGGCCTCTGCTATTTCAACTGGTAGGTTAAATTATTAAGTTGTTACCTGTTTGAAGACTCCTTTTCATACTGAGGAATGCATATGCTTCTAAGCGTCTGTGCAAAGAGTTAAAATTTCTTCTGTTTCAGAAGATTTACCATTTTGGAAGGGAGAGCTTCTGTTGTGACTTCTTTCTTCCTACTTTTTTTCCCTGTCACCATCCTCCACATCTACACAGTATCTGATAATTTCTAGGTTTCCTTTTGTGTTATTATTTTGACAATCCAGCCAGTAACGTCAATTTTTTTGTTCAGTGAGTGGGGGGGGGGGGGGGAAAGTCATTTTCAGGTAGAATAATTAAAGTAAGTATTTCCTGGAAATTTCACTGTTCATCAAGAATTGTGATGGCAATGGCAGACAGGAACAACAGGGAAAGGGACGGAAGAGAGATTAATATATTTCTTGAAAACTATGAATTGACAGCTGTAGAGAATGAAACTGATTGAGCTTTTCCATTCTGCTCTACTGATACATCTCATGCAGTGTGAATCATGTGATTCAGGCTACATGCTCAGTCTGTCTTTACAGAAATCTGGTTATTTAGAATCATATATTGTGCTTGTATAAGTGAGTGAGAATAAGAGGGGGAGGGAGAAAGACTGTGGGCATGTATGCATAGTAAATACAACTTTATCTTCCCATCATTTTTGCAGCCTTAGTAAATCCTGATCATACAGTTAAAATCAGTTTTATGCACTTGCACAGCCAGTTACAAGTCATCTAGGGTAATGACCACGACTGTGGTCACATACTGTTCTACCTGGTGATACTGTATGCATTTCTGGCAGCAGCCACTGGCCCCTATGTAGGCAAATAATGTAACCATATTGCCTAATACTTCTGTCTGATTGCCTTTCAAGACCAAAAAGAATAACTCTAAGACACTGTCTAACCTCATGTGTGATAAGAGACACAGAATACCCTAAAAAACGACAATATGTGGACTGCTATTCTCCACGAGACAAAAATGGGTGTTTTTCCTAATGTCCTGAGAGAAAAAGAATGCACTGTGCTCCTTTATTTTCTCAAAATTCTCCATACAGAACCTTGCTTTTTTCACTTTAACTCTGAATCCATTATTATCTGTAGGAGAGGCAAATGCAGTTTAGTGTATGGTTTGTTTATGAAACGTTAATTCAGAGTCCTTAAACTGCTGAAGCTGGTTATTCGTGTTGGGTGCTTAGCCACTGAAGTCATAAAATATTTTTTCTGCTTCCAGACATTGATTTGAAACTTGTAAAAATAAAATGAATGCCAAATAATGAATTAATCTGCCAAATTAATAATATATTTTGTCATTATATTATTAATCATTTACAAATACCAAGAAGATTTTTAAAATGATCATCTGGAAGGCACTCATTCATGTGAATACAGGTATATGAAACCAGCATTGGTTGGTGCACATTTTCAACAATGGTTTAAGGTTTTTTTGTTTCCCTACAGGAACAAGGCAGTGTATTTTTAATTTATTTAGGTGAGCAAAATTGCCACTAAACCCTGCTGAGACTTTGTGGATATGCTTCTGTACATGAAAGTTGTGCTTATTCTTATATAATAATGTCTTTCCAACATAGTGTCTTATCTAATAGCCAGGACCATATCGCTTTCAAATATAAAATACCTAAAGTTCTGTTGATGATAAAAAGATGAGATATGTGTGTGGTTGCCATAATGCATCAATAATAAAATTATTCTGGGATTTTTTTTCCATTGTCAAAAAAGTGTAAAACCAAAACCAAAGGAAAAACATGTGTTTTTACATTCTTTGAGATCAGTCTGTCATAATTCTATTAGCAACTGTGATTTTTCAAAGGTTTGTCATCTCCCAAACCAACTGAAAACAGAAGTCCATTTTAATTATTTTTCTGCATTGTATGCATGCAGTAGATAAGAGATACAAAGATGATCAAGGGGCTGGAGCACCTCTCATATTATGATAGGCTGAGAGATTTGGGTTGTTCAGCCTGGAGAAGAGAAGACTCCAGGGATACCTTAAAACAGCCTTCCAGTATCTAAATGGGACCTACAAGAAGGCTGGGAAGGGGCTTTTTATAAGAGCAAGTAGTAATGGGAGAAGGTAACGGTTTTAATCTAAGGGAGAGTAGGTTTAGATATAAGGAACGAATTCTTTACTGCGAAGGTGATGAGACACTGACGCAGGTTGCGCAGAGAAGTTGTGGATGCCCCACCCCTGGCAGTGTTCAAGGCCAAGTTTGGATGGGGTTTTAACCAACCTGGAAGATGTCCCTTCCCACATCAAGGAATTGGAACTAGGTGATTTTTAAGGTCCGTTCCAACCCAAACCATTCTATGATTTTATGTTTCTATGAACACATACAAAAGACCATAATATGTAGCAGAAATTGTACTGAAAATACAAGCCTATATATATTTTCATTTATAGTTTCAGTCTTTGTTGTACAGTGCATGTTTTAAGATTCTGGAAATCAGTATTTGGAATTTGCTAGGAGATATAGAATAATTCCATGCCAAACCTTCTGTTTTCTGGTGTATAAGAAGGCCATAATATCTACTTTTCTACTAAGAAATTTTCTTAGAAATTTCAATGCATTTAATTTCAAAATCATGGACTTCTAATAGTTAAGCTAAAGAAGTCACCTTTCACTATCTCTGAAATAAAATAAACCTGCTCTGAATCTACTTACTCAGTTGGGTCAGATATGGGTCTCATGGAAAGGCCGCTGAGCAGTTAGTGGTATACACAAATATGAGATCAGTTCTTACGCTTCTGTACTCCCTATTGGGTAGCACATCTACACATCTACAGAGTGGAAGACAGTAATGTGATAAACAGATTTCAGGAGCAGGTATACTTAGGAGTTCAAATGCAGTTTTCAGCCAAAGCTGAAAACTCGTGAAAATGATGTGTACGAATTGAGACTGGATATATAAAAATGTTCACAGAAGAAAACATACTGAAATTAAACCTATGATTGCATTATCTACTTCTGCTTTTCAATAAACATTTATTTTCTGTCTTGCTTAAGTAAATACATGGGTTTGCTCATTTCCTTATTACAGGCATGGTTGCTGTTCAATACGCTTCCTATAACTGATGTACATTTTCAAATATATTCATAAACCACCTTACTACTCTTAGATCCAGTCTATGAAGAGAACATGTTCATACTAAGCAGGTGTGTTCATACTAAACAGGTGTACAGCACTAGTGATCAGGAAGGAACACTTGTGGATATCTGTTACTAGGAACAACATTTGTGTCAGACCAGTAGATTATGTTCACTAACTAAAAGTAGAAGAACAATTACTTTATTTCTTTTATTGTTGCAATTGTCAATATAGGAGCTGAAGCATTAAAAGGGTAGTGGGAGATCTAGTCAATACGGGGAAAACCACTTGCTCTTTAGAAGTTTATTCAAAAGCAAAAAGTACACACATTGCCTAGTCTTCCTTCTCATTAATCATTTATTGTGGATAAGAAAGCTTTGTAAGCAACTAAAATCGAATTTGTAATAAAAAAAAAAAATCACGTTCTACAGAATGCAGTAAGCTAAAGCTATTATAAAGAGATACTTCACAAAACATAGATTAGTGATAAATGCTTCACTTCATCACCTGGCAACCTTAACCATATCTGTCACCATTGCAAGCAAGGCAAGATAAAAGTTTTGTGATTTCCAGACTAATACATTTAAATTAATTATACAGTTTAATCTGCTGTTTACGTGAATAAAATTATAACTGATTAGATGAAACATGATGAAATGAAACCAAACTCTCAGCTAGATTGCTCTTTTCAGGTGTCAGGTTTTGGAGTTTCAGTGCTTAAAAAAATGCAATCTGTTCCCTTTTTTATTGAAAACAGGTCTAGGAAGAAGACAAATAATCAGTTGACTGTATTGCTTTTCAGCCTGTGATAAAGGAAAGGTAGATACTAGAATTTTCAGATAGTCTGAATGAATAAGAAAAGGAAATTTTTCTTGTATAACAACCTAGATAGCAAGTATCTAGCAGTAAATAATGTACTTTGTAACAGATAAGTGGAAAAAAATGGGAAGCAAACAAAACTCTCTCTGTAGTCAGCCTGAAAGATTTTTCATCACCTTCGTAGCCTAGTGTGAAGTCTATTTTTGTATGATCACATGTGAAACTTTCCTGTGTCTGAAAGGCTAGTTTAATCCTTATGACAGAGACCACTGATCAGAAGAAAATAAGCAAAAGAAACTTAAATTTACATATTTATTTTGCTTTTCTGTTTAAATGATGATAATCATTGTGATAACCACAGATCCTGTAGCCATGGCTACACAGCAACAGATGACAGCATCTTTAATGAGTACCTTTTAGTTTCCAAACATAGACAGTGGTCCTCACTGTTGCAGGGTTTTTTCTGTAGTCTACAGCTGTGGGTGATCAGGAAACATGTTTGTGCTGAGGACTGTATAAGGTTTTATTTGAAGGGATGCAGCACCATCTATTGCAACCTGATAGCTTAGCTCTAGATGATATAAAGAGCAGAGCTGGCCTGAGCCCAGTTTTAAGCTCTTACTTGCACTTCCAGAATTTTTTCTCAGACTTGCTTCAAATGAGGTTAAGATCTCAGTTTTTATATGATACAGGGAGGGGGGTTGTGGCATGTGTGCATGTGTCTAGTAAAACAGTGCATCTAAGAGACATACTTGTTTACAAATGAAGATAAAATAACAGCATAAGCTTAGTCTTGACTACTTCTTTTGAATGACTTGACTGAAATTTTCATTTCTGAAGTGGGAAGATAGTCAAAAGTTAAGAGTATGGTTTACTCAGGTGATATTCTCTCAAAAATTACTCTAGAAGGAGCATTAATGTAGGTGTACAGTACAGTATGTTCTTCTAATAATGATAGTGCTATTGTCCTCTGGTTCTTCTCTATTTCCAGACTGTCTACAAAGCTTGGCTCTGTTCCCAGTATTTTGAAGTCACACAGTTTCACTGCAGTAACAGAATTCCTTGCAAGCAATACTGTTTGGAGGTTCAGACGAGGTGTCCCTTTATATTACCAGACAATGATGATGTCATCTATGGAGGACTATCAAGTTTCATCTGTACAGGTATAGTATAGAAAAGCTAATTTCCCTTGTTTTCATAAGTCTATATGTATAGGAGAGTGTGGATAATGTTTCTTCCATTAGCACTAACTATGAGAACCTGAAGGTATTCCCTGTCGCAGATATAGGTCAGCACACCTCACCTATCAGAGGTGCTAGGATTTGTGCTCAATAACAAAACCATATTTGTAATTATTTCAGAAAATCTCTTAGGAAATACATATCCACATCTTCATTTTTCCTATTTTATCTCCAATTCCAAATTCATTCCTAAGACACACAAAATACATGACCTTGCAAAGATCACTTAGTTAATATCTCAGTTTGGGATGAGAAGCAGATTTAGCAAAGGATTAAACTTGTTTTACTGCAGGTATTAGTAGCATGGGTATCCATGCATAAACTCTGTGATTAACTTCTCACTAGAGTCACTGAAGATCTGGTGTAGTCGGTAGAGCTATTTGATTCAGTCTAAGTAGGCATCTGCACCTGGTGAGCTGACTAGCTCTCTATGCTGTGCTAACAGTGCTGGCTGCTCTCTTGTTTGCTGTAGCTGCTATTAGTAACCAAAGCCTTATTGCAGACACTTAAAATCAGGGAAACCTAAATCTCATCTCAGCAGTCCACTAATATTTGGTTGAACTTTTTTCCCTCTCAAGTCAAGACCCTCAGCATCAGCAGAGCAGAGCTTGTATTCATGGACCCATAGGAATCAGCATGCTGAAGCTAGGCAGTTGTGAGCAAGAGATGATGCTGAGAAGTACAAGGCTGCAATTCAAACTTTGTCCAGAAAACAGGCCCATGGTCAACCTCCGCAGTTCTCTATAAGAGGAATTCCTTCTGCTAAACAAGGTGTTAGACAAATAGCTGCTGTGGGACTAAAGAATTAAATTTCTCTGCAGCTCAGTGAAAACAGTACAGTGAGTTCAACAGCAGAAAAAATACTCTACCTCAACATAACTTGTGACTTGACAGTTAACTTGAATTCCTTTTGCAGAAAAGCAACTGAAAGCAGGTCACCAAGTCTTGAGGAACCCCTTCTGCTACTCTCTCTGTGAGCTCCTGTTTGGCAGACATGTTCTGGGATTTCTGCTCTTCCTGTCATTTATGAAATTGATTGGCAAAACTCAGAAAAAGTCAGATCAAAGATGTATCTATTTGTTATTTAAGTCTTATAGCTGGTTGTCTGCTGTCTCCAATTGATCTAACTTCACTGTGAAGCTGGTCACCATTGAGCTCTGCTACAGGAAACAAAGCAGGAGCAAACTTTATGTTCAGGAATTCCTCATGAACAGCATTTTGCCACAGCCTGTCACTCATTGAAATTACTCTTGAATATCCCTGCTGCTCCTGACTGATGATGTCCCATGGAGACACTTACATTTTCAGAGAAACTCAGCAGGAACTGAACTGCATTATATTGGTGCAATATTCTTTTCCTCCATGAAACTAATGAAAGACTATCTAGCCAGCTAAGAAAAACTATTAATTAGAAAATAGTTTCTGGAGAAAATAAAGGAGCCCCCTAAACAGGATGACATCAAGAATTTGTGGATTCGGATTTTCTTTAATAATGTTTGAGAAGCAACAATTTTATAATAAGGGCTTTCCTTCCTCCTTTCCATGGTAACAGACTATTTCCTCTAAGGTCCAGTAGAGAATGAGGCTAATGGAAAGACAGAAGGTTGACTTCTATAAAAAGTTTCAATATACTGTGGAAGGCAAGTAATAGGAAAAAGGATACTGGTGATAACTGGTTTTATCTGATGTTAACTACAGCACAGAGTGCAGGATGTGTGAACATTACATGTCATTTTTCAGTTGCAGCTGAGTAAGAGACTGGTGTGACTCCATGTCACTGGCGGCACTAGGAGCTGCTGCAGCAGTACCAAGCCACTGCCTTCTCTTGCCAGCCCTCTTCCACCACAGCAGTAGGCAGGCGCATGGTGGCATCGCTGGGCAGAGAAACCACAGAGCTGAGGATTTTTGCTTTCAGAGCAGAATTTTCTCAAGGTTGGATGCTGTAAAAAACAAAGCAAAAAAAAAAAAAAAAAGGTACTGGAGATTGTAAAAAGCAGTAAGAACAAAAAGGAATAATAACAAGAACCTTTCTCGGAAGGCTCACATGATGAGAACACAGCATGGGACTGTCTAATTTTAGCCAAGAATTTTTTTTCAGTTGTTTTCTTTGACAACATTAAAAAAGTAGTTTATATTATGGATCAATAAAGACTTCTTGGAAATTTCTGAGGACTGGTATAAGAAGACATATTCTAGCCTGAGAATGTTTTACTTGATTACCTACAACAAAAGTAGATAGTGGGAAAAGGAGAGGGAATGCGAAACTAGTTGTGGCTCACCGGAACTTATCTTGTGTAGAAATGCATGTAAGAATGTGGATCAACTGAATCACAAAAGCAAGTACTTGGGAGATTAATCAAAACAATCAGAATGACAGTTTGGTTCTGATTACGGAAACATGTGGTTAGGTAGAAAGAATTTGTACTCCACTCTCCCCCCTTTCTTCTGGGAATAGAAAAAAAGTGTTGGTCTTTTCATCAGAGAGTGTTCTGGAACATACTATTTTTCATATTTGTTAAAATTGTATGGTTGCTTTCAGTTTAGGCCTTTGGAGTTTATATCCATATGAGTTAAGTTTCATCTAATGTTTCTTTCTGCAGCTCAGATGTCTAGAGTTACCCATGCAAAACAGAATCTTATTTAAGGGAAATAATAATAGTGTTCAGGCATACATACCCACACATGTCAGATTGCAATGAATGAGTCCCATGCAAAGTTCTAGGTTAAAGTTTTTAATTGTGATTCCTATGAAAATAGCATCATACCAGAGAGATTGTTTTCTTTCATAGATGTAGTCATCTTTTCCTCTTTTCCCCCAGTGTGAATGAAACAAGTGGAAGATTTCTTTCACACATGCTCATAGAGTGTGAAAAGAGATGAGAGATGAAATATGTATGACTCTATGTACAAAGCACTGGAAAGAGACTGGTAATAATTCACAACTCCTGCTTTTCCCTTGCCTTCCAAAGTAATGTGGTCCAGCAGCTGGCTTGGTGACTGGTCCAGCCCATGAACTGTTTCTGTTTGGCTTGCTGCCATCTCCCAGTGGAGACAGAGACAGGATACAGGAGGCATAAATGCTTTCTTCACAACCAAACTATCCATTTAGGCCTGCAGTTTGCTAAACCCAAAAAACATGAGAGCTCAGTTTCCACCAAATGAGCAGCAGAGATACCCAAAGAGATGACCTCTCCCCACACATGGCCCTTCCAGGATATGACATCCACACCAACACTGCAATTGCGTCCACATTAATGATCTAGTTCAGGAGTGTACTTCTGAAAGTTCATACTCACTGGGGAGAGGTCTTAGAGGATTTGAACTGGGTTCCTTTGGATTAAACTAAACCAGGAAATGTGCTACTGGAACATACCTAGCATGTCCCAAATGCTAATGTGTATTTTGATCTACAGAATTAGACTAGAGCTAGAGTGAGTTAAAAACCCTTAAAATGAATTTAGAATTGACACAAGATACTCAGCACCAGCTGTTTCATTCTACATATCTTCTCTTGCCCCAGACTACTTGCTAATACAGACATAGCCTATTCTGGCTACTGGGAAAACAATCCCAAAGCTGCTGTCCATGTGCCAAGTCTGGATTTAGAATGCTGAATTAGAGCAAGCTGTGTTGCTAAGGTCTTTCTTTGTATTGACCAAGATTTGTGGCCTCTTGTGCTTTCTGGCACAGCAGGGCCATCACCCAGCAGTAAGTATCAAGCAGGAAATTCCAGCCACATGCTCACAATCTTTACTCTTTTTGTCATGGAATTTAATAGAGCACCTAAATTCCTCTGTGAAGGACATGAAGGAAATGTAGTGAGCAGCAATAAGGCAGAGATGTGTTGCATTAGCTTGTTCCAGAACCAGCACAGCACTCTGGTACTTGCTAAAAGCAGTGTCATCAGAATGAGTCTTCTGCCACCAGGAGGAAAATCAAATTTTTGCCCTCTCCTGTGCTGAACAGCAGAAAGCAAAGTGACAGAGATGAGCAGGCAGGTGATTCAGGTGCTTTGGCTCACTCATGTTTCCCTTCAGTTCATACTAATTTAGGGTCCTAATTTCATGTGTTCTGATTAATGTCTCAGTGGCTTGGAATGCATAATGTAAATATTCTCCCATGCATCAGTTTTTGGCAATTATCAGTAACTTATGCTTATGTGATCCATACAAAGTAACACTTCCTCAGAAACTCCTCTTCCTTCAGAGTAAAGAATATTCACCAGAAATAAAACTGTCAGTCATGCTTCTAGCAGACCCTAATGTTTCTAAGGGCATAGTGAGAATTATTACAGAGAATTCTCAATAACCTGTAGGAGAAGTTTGTTGTTTAACAAAGCTCAACAAAAGTATTGGGAACAATTCCTTAAACTACAGCTTCCTCTCAAGGGAAAGATGTTTGTCCAGGTTTCACCACCAGGTTTAGCTACAGAGTGTCTCTTTCAAAACAGATGCCCTGATTCTAGTGCAATTTGAAAAGCAATTTCCTCGAGAAAATGTGGTATATGGAATGCTGCGCAATCTATCTTTTATTTGCCGAACAATTCAAGAAGAGAAAATCTCTAAATGCTATTCGCTTTATGTTGTTCTGGCAAACTCAGACAAAAAAGTATATACTTGGTCCAAATTCTTACTATAAAAATAACTCATAATTATGTGTCATTTGCCTCCTGCCTACACCTCTTAGTAGGTCCTAAAATACCAAAATACTAAGCTAACACAGACAGCAGGACAAATCTCATTTATGTTTGACAAGCATGGTTTAAATCATTACTATGGATCTGCCTGCAAGGAAAATTTGACAAAACAAGCAGAATCTGTTAATCTAATAGCTCATCTTTTCGAGTTTAGTGCTTTTCTAGTCTTGAATTTTGGGGCTTTCCCATGAATAAGGTCCTATATCACAGTAATTTTATTAGCTGCAAATGTTCTTCTCCTATAAAAACAACACAAGCAATTAACCTATTGATATCCCTGAACTTTCTATGATAATACAGTACTTGTATATGTATGACTTCTTTCAGAGTAGTAAATCTTTTTGATAAAAAATTGTACATAATAGAAGCAAAACTGGAAGAGGGTGTGGGTAGGGAAAGCCAAATGCTTGCAAGCATCATGTTATCTCACCGTTATCCTGTATCTTGGCAGATCTAAAAACGTTCAATATATTTCCTTGAGAGTCAGCTACTCATTTATTTTTCTGACTTGCAGCAGATCAGTCAGTTTTATAGTGATAATACTGATTTACAACTGCAGGAGGAATTTGGTCCTCTACATATTTCAAGGGGAAAAAAATCCATTAATGGTGAGGAAAACACAATGTATTTTTCTTAAATG
>JBCJKH010059054.1:8913-32009 GCA_039877255.1 Loriculus beryllinus
AGTTACTAAACTGTTCTTATCTCAACCTGTGGGAGTTGCATTCTTTTGATTCTCCTCCCCATCCCTCTGGGAGCAGGCGTAGGGCAAGAAATTGGGGGTTGAGTGAGTGAACGAGCTGCGTGGCTGGGTTTAAACCACAACAGATGCATAAAAACATTGCTAACAGAGCACTTTTCTCTCTAGGCGGGGACAGCAGTGCAACTGAGAGCTGGGATGAAGAACTATCTCCCTCTACAGTGCTGTACACAGCTACACAGCACACCCCTACAAGCATCACGCTGACTGTCAACCGCGTCCGTAGAAGCAAACCTAAGAAGAGGAAGAGGAGCACAGAAAAAGCACGCACTGCTCCAAAGGCTAAAAAGATCAAGGTATGTGGAGTGAGACAAGGTTGCTGCAGTTCCTACTGAATGCTCTCTCGAGTAGTGTTGACAGCAAGCTGACAAGCTGGCAGTAGACAAGGAACTTTTGTCCTGTCAGGAATTGCTCTCCCTGGTGTAATAGCGCGACGCCTTGTATTTGTGACCTGCTCAAGTACGTGGCTGTTGGTTTAAAAATTGCCTTACTGGAACTCCACCCTTCTTTCCCAACGCCATCCATTCATGCTCAAAGCTTGGATTCGATTACATCTTTTCCCTTCTGGTCTATTAGCATCTGGGGAAGTAGCTTTTGGAGTCTATTTGTGGCAAAGGGGCAGTCTGTGAATGGAATCCAAACCAAAGGGAACATGGCATTTCTTAGTTGGCTATGTTAAGGAATCTGGACTACAGAGCTTCTTGGCACTGTTCTTTAGGGACAGAGATAGTGCCTGTGTGGAAAACTACGTAGGTAGTGCTGAACATTTGATGAGGGCTGACATTACAGTCTTGTTTGTGAGGGTTTGGGGACTGAAATAATTTTGGATTGCTTGTGTTAAAATGCAAATGTGTGAGCAGCTGGTTTTTTCCCATCATCAGCTTAGGTTTACCATCATTTTCCCTAGCTTAGGTTTTCCTCAAAGTTCTTCTGGTAGGCACTGACTAAGTAAATACTGGGAGCAGGAATCCTGTGAGGTCTTCAGGGTTTCTTGGTGTGAACCAGCTGGATTCTGTTGCTGGCCCTTTCTTGTATCAAAGCAAGTGGGGTTAGGTGGGACAGTTTTGGTTTTGATCTCAAGGTTTTTACTAAGTATGAGGCAGCCTTTTTAGTTTAGCAGTCCTGGCTGCTAAGCCTTTCAGCAGTTTCCACTGGATTTGCATTGCAGAGCCTTTTTGTTCAAGTCCATTGCTCCTTGCATAGGTCTTCCTGTGATCATTGTCTTCTTTTGTTAAGGGTTGGTCTGTTGGAGTGGGATCTGTTGTAGTTCTGGGACACTAATTCTGAGTCTATATATAATGCCTTGTCTTTTCTCTCTCTTTCTCCTTGTTTGGTGCCAGGCCTTTCGAGAGGGCTCGCGAAAGTCTCTGAGGATGAAGGTGAGTAGAACTGAGAACCTTCTCTGCTGGTGGTGGGTTTTTCTCCTGTGTTTTGTGCCTCTCTTGGTTTGTCTGGGGAATTTCTGATTGTGGGACTGGCCTCAGAATAATCTCAAGCCTTATCATGCACCACAAGCAGGCCTATTCAAAAGGGCATCACAGGAGTTGCCCCTTGAACCTTGCTTCTGCTTCAGATAACTTTCTGTAAGGTAATATAATCCAGTTCCAAGAGATATGACTGTTTGATGACACTTGGGAGTGGGGTGTTTGATGTAAGGGATGTAGAACTGGTTGTAGCCACTCTTCTGTGAGGTCAGTTATCATTTAATTGCATCAAAGCTATTTTAAACCTGGGCATCAAAGCAGTACACAGGTTTAATGTTAGGAGTCCCTTGCAATGTGGCCTTATTTCTCTCCACATCCTCTTACGAGGGATGGGATGGGATGATGCATTGATCTCTTACTCTCTGCAATCCTGGTAGGTGTGGCTGTCTGATAGAAAGTTGACAAAAAAGAGACGTTGAACTAAACATGTTGTTAGAAACACAAGAGGTGCCTTAAAGTTTGGTCAGCTCCATCTGACCCCAGGTCTGTAGCCAACAGTGGCTTCTAGCAGGTGGCTCAGAGGAAATTGGACAATACTGTGGTGTGTCTGTCTGTATGCACCTATCCCCATAGTACACAAGTGCCTTGAGAGGATGAAAATGCATGAAAAGTGTTCATGCTGTTAATAGATATGATAAAAATAATGATTGTTCTTCAGTAGTCCTTGTCACTAAGAACTCAAGTGTCACATATGTCTCAGTCCCTTGTGAAGCCAGTTGAGTTACTGACCTCTGAGATATTATTTGTTACTGTCAAGTAAAGAATGAAGCTTACTTGTTGTTGTAGGTATTTTTCCTCTACGAGCTTCTTTTTTCCCCTTCCTTCCAAGATAGTCTAAGTGGATTACTTGATTCTGTCCACTCTTCTTTACACCACTTAGGACTTGCAGTTTTAACCCTCTGGGTATTAGCTGATGCTCTACATTCAGTTCCTTGAAACCCCCATGACCACTGGCAGGTTCAGTAGTATTTTTGGATCAGTCACTGCAAAGATTGATATGCAGTCAGCATCACCTGGCATTAGGCTGGGCATGAGTGGGTTGACTCTAGGGCAAGCCTACGTGACATTTGTTTGCCTTTGTGTGTTCTGTTCCTTTGCTTTTTAGATCTTCCTAATTATTTTTCCTAAGTGACTTAAAAACCTTTTCTGGCCATGGACCAGCTTAATTTTCTTGTATGTAGCAGTGCCAAGTACCACCTCTCAAGAGATCTTAGTCCTGCATGGAGTTCTCTGTATATTCTTATGTGCACTGTTGTACAATGTTCTGGAGGATGCAGGCTCTGAAAAAGATGTCCTCATAACCAGCACATTCTTAGCTTGGAATAGATCTGCCTTTTTGTGTAGCGTATTCACACACTCAGCACTGTGGATAGGTTTTTCCCACTGTGTACTAGCCATTCACTCTTTGCTCTTCGGTGCAGAATTCCCCTTCTGAAGCACATGCCTTGGATGAAAACACAGCTGAAGGGTGGGAGAACCGAATACGCCTGTGGACAGATCAGTACGAGGAAGCCTTCACTAACCAGTACAGTGCTGATGTGCAGAACCTGCTGGAGCGGCATCTAAACTCTAATAAAGACTATGTGGGCAAAACTGCTCTGCTAGACACAATCAACAAAACAGAGTTGGCCTGCAATAATACTGTTATTGGGTCCCAGATGCAGGTAAGAACCTTTGTGACTGAAGTGAGGTAGGTCGGGTCCTCAGGTTTCTAGATATAAGGCATGGGTGAGCAATATCGTAGCTGGTCATATAGTTCCAGACCAGTAGACACGAATCTAATATTAAAGGGAACAGAAGCGATGTCAGTACCAAGACAGATTCAGAAATGCATTCAACCAAATCAGTGTTGCTAATTTGGGAGTATTTTGTACAGTTGTTACATGGTTCACAGGTATTTTGTCATGAGTACTTTTGGTCACTGAATGGCTTGAGGCAGAACCAGACCTATCACTTGCTGGAAATAGGAAATTTCCTTCTTTCCAGCCGAATTTTCCTGTCTTTCAATGATTTCAATATTTCAGATGATTATTTGGAGTCTGTTGACTTCCAAATAGTGCACAACTACAGCTGATTTTGGGAAACTGTCTCCCTAAGTTTTCCAAGATGTGAATGACTGGTGTCTTGCCCAGCTTTATGGAGTGCATGTAGACAAGAGAAACAGGAAAAGGATGTGTTTGTGTGGTGTGTGTCCTCCCCATTACTCTTCTCAGCTGATGTTTTATCTGGTCCATGCTTTATTGGGCAGAGAGCAGCATTCCCACTCAGTTTAGGTTTTGTGGAGCTTCTTTGGCCAGGGGAATAGAGATAGGTGCAATTGAAAAGGATGGGCTCCAAAACAGATGTGGGGCACCACTTCTGTAGAAGGGGAGCAGGAGTCAGAAACCTGAATGTCAGGTATATGTTTGTGCTTGAATCATTTGTGTTTATATCAGCTGACTCACTGCTCTCTGAAGTTCACGTGCTCCCTCCCACCTTTCCCTCTGCTTTTATGTAGGTGAAGCACATCAGGCAGAGCACAGATATTGCCAGTAAGGGAGAGTGCAGAAAGAGGACTTTGGACCGAACTTCCTTCCACTCTTGCCTCTAGGTCTACAATAATAAGACTCATATGGGGGCTGGGGAGAAACACTTGTACTTTGCTGTGTGAGTAGCCTCCCTAAAGAGAGCAACTGAGGAAATACAGGGAAGAAAATGTTCTGCTTGTCTAGAAATGTTGGTGTTTTCTGAGTCTAAATGTAAACTCTTTAGTCTCCTTCACAGGAGTTTTAGGAAAAGTCCTGAAATGAGTAGTAAAACGTATGCTGTTTCTTTTTATCACCTTCATAGATTACAGCAGGACAGGTGACTATAAAAGGTATCATACGTCAGTGTGCTTGGTTTTGTCAGGCTCTTTTGCCCTCTCCCTTCACTCCTGTACAGATACAGGTTTTCCCACAGAGAAAAGCAGCCAGAATCCCAAATTGGAAGACTCCAAATGCAATATATCCCAAAGAAACAAAAAGATAGTAAGTTACAAGACTTCCTAGTGAGCTGCAGTTACTCTAAACAAGCTGTGAGTAGGTACCTATTGCACATCTCATGTGCCAGGATAGTATAAAGGGACTTGCAGGATTTGTAGTTCTGCTTGGATACTGAGGAAAGACAGGGTGGATGTCCCTGGCTGCTGCTTGTCAGCCCATTATGTCCTTGTTTTCTCTGCTCAGCAGATGGCTGTGGAGTGTTGTGTGGAGGACAGCCTGCACATGTGAGAAGTGCATGGTTTCTGGTCCTGTGCTTTATGTTTTTGTTCCACTCATTGGTCTCATCTTTGTTAGACAAACTGAGAAGGTTTCTTGGTTTGCGTCAGTTGTCTTTTAACTAGATATTGTTACTGGATGTAAAAATAGCTTTTATGGGGATAAGGAAAATAGGTACTTTGAGCTAGGAAAAAAATCAAGGAGGTCGTGTCGATACACAGATAACAGCAGCGTGTAGAAGATGGGTATTGTAACTTCTCTGTTTGGCTCTGAAGACTCTGGAGAGAAGAGGAAGGAATAAAACTGAAATGCTTTATATACCTTGCATGCTCTCACAGTTGCGAGTGGGTTTTGGCAATGATGCAAGTCTGTACTTAAAGAAGAGAGAGAAGAAGTAAGCGTGACCTAAAAGCTTCCCCATGCCAAGAGGAGTAGGGAAGGATGGCCTATGACTTATACATGGATATGAGATTTTGATCATTGGAATGCTTTGAATAAACCAATTCTCAAATGCCCTCATGATGCAAAGGGAAACTTGTGAAAATATGAAGCTGTTCAATGTCATGAATAAAATCATCTCAGTGCTGGCTGCTGCCAGATGCTCAACAAACTGAAAGCTATGAATCACTTTTCTGCCTGTTGTTGCCAAAACAAACCCAGGGTCAGTATCTGCCCTTTGTTGCCTCTGATAATTGCTGACTTGAGCTCAAACTCCTGAATGATTTCACATTCTGAAGTGAAGAGCGAAAGGGCCTTTATAAAATAAAGCCACTGAGTATTATGCAGATGTTGCTCTGGAAACATATTGGAGCAGTTTTGATTAGCAGTCAGCAGTCCCCAGGGAGTGACATGAACAAAATCATTTGTTCTTTTCACACATGAAAGCATGGCATTTAATCGTCTTCTTATTTCTGAATTCAACGAACCAAAACAAGCTGAGCCAGGGCCTTAGTAGAAAAAGCTGGGAGATCATTCCTGTTTTACCAAACTCTGATAGCTTAAGTTTTACAGATGAAGAGCTACTCTTTTCTTCATGGGGTCTCTTTACCTCCCACCACCCCACCTTATTCCAGCTCTGTTCCAGCACGGGGTGAACAGTAATACAGATCAATCAGGGGCCATAGTGAAGGCTGCCAGCCATTAACTCACATCTCTGAGAGATACTAAGAGAATTTGATAGACTAGTAGGATAATTTAGATTAGGAGGAACTGCTGAAGGTTGTCAGGTCCAACCTGTCTGTGTAGATGAGAAACTGGGTATGACAGCAAACCAAGTGGTAGTATAGAAACAGAATTATTCAACTGGAGACATGCTTGTGTCTCAGTCCTAATTTATCTTCTAACTTCAGCGACTTGCTCCTTATCTCCTTCTGTCACATACTAACAAAACTATTCCTATTTATTTCCTCTGTCTTACCACAGTACAAAGCACATCCAGTGTTTTTGAAACAACTTAGCCACTACTCTTGGCAATGCAAACAGTCTTATCTTACAGTTCACTCATGTCATGGGTTTGTTGATCAGAAATCAGGGCCAGTTTGACTTCTTAGTCTGGAAGTAACATGTTTCTTCTATGCTAGTTCAGTGGACTTGAGGAATCCTCTGTAAGCTCCTGTGATAGGCAAATGACACCCTGCAAGGCTTTTCAGAGGCTCAGATATGTACATGCAGGTTTTTCCCATTGCCAGCAGATACTGTGGTATGAAAGAGATATAACGAGGAGATCTGGAATAGCAAGACCATTACTTCCATCTGCATAGGTTTCAAATAAATAGTTTCATGAAGCTGTCTTATTCTGGACTTGAGAGAAGGCAACAAACATCTTACTTCACTGGCTGGTCCAGCATAATGTCATATTAAAACAATGAAAGCCATCTTCTTCCCAAAGAGATTTAATTCAGAGCACATACAAGATTGCTTCTAAAAAAACCCAACCTTTCTGTGGTTCTGTACTCTCCTGCACTCAGTATGGAGAGTTTCATTTGGTTCTGAGTGCTGCCTTAAGGCATTAAGTTCATTTTCACAAGGTTAGAATGTCATTGTCCAGACTGAGCCCTTTCTGAAGTTAATGTGATTTTTACCCATTTGAGCAGCGTGCTCAGTAGCTGTTTCCAACAAGAAAGTTCTATCAGCAAAAGTTGGGAGCTTGCTTTTAATAAAATGTTGTGATTTACATCTAATTTAGATAGATGACTGTTATTATTGCTGGAGTAAGAACACTTATGCCTCAATTCACTCCGGAAGAGTATCAGAACTGGGTCCTTAAGAGCAATGAATAGCATGCTTAGGAAAGAACAGGCACAGCTCTAGTGGTGAGGCAGCCAGCCGTCTTCACATAATCTTTACTTGCAGAGAGGTTCAATCTGTTTAGCAAGAGAAGGACATTGTTTTTATGGAAGAAGTCTTTCAGTGCTTGTAATATCCCTTCCATTATTCCATAAATAGTGTCGTATTTGGATGTCTGTGCTTAAAGAATGTTGCTGTTTCATACTGTCAAGACACCGTTGTGAAAATCCATTGTAATAGAGTTATAGACTTTAACATAAAGAAGATACAGGAAAATGCTTACTTGGAAAATTGTTTCTTCATGTAAAAAACCCAGGGCACTAGTTGAGCAGGCAGATGAAGAGAAGTTTCTGGATGGAGATAGAAATTGCCAGCTGAAGTCTTTGGCCTGTTAGGTGGAATTTACCATCCTCTGCAGAAGTAAAAGCTTGTGTTTTTTCCTCTGAATGTGTGACAACCCACAATTTAGGGAAGATTTGAGTTATTCTGGCTGTGAAAGTAGCCATAATTGCAGTTCCCTGTTAGCAGCAACTGACAGGTCTGATTATGCTTCCTAGCTGCAAGACTGAAATCCTTAGTCTGGTAGATTTGTGACACGTATTATTGAAAGAAAGGAATAAATACTCTTTGCTTTTGATAAATATTATCAAAATCATTGCTCCTTACTAAACTGCCACAGAATAAACAATATATTCACCTGGCAGAGCTTGTGTGTGTTGCCACTAGAGTAATAGCTCTTTTCATGTAGGTAAAATACACTGCATGAGTTAAAAGCCTTTGGTTTAAGTTCACATCTGTTGCTCTGGTTTTTGTTACAGCTGCAGCTGGGAAGGGTGACTCGGGTTCAGAAGCACCGGAAGATCCTGAGGGCAGCAAGAGACTTGGCACTAGACACCCTTATAATAGAGTATCGAGGGAAGGTTATGTTACGGCAGCAATTCGAGGTCAATGGGCATTTCTTCAAAAAGTAAGAGTACTATGAAGTGATTAGTATGAGAGCATCATGGCATGGAGAGGCTAATGTCTCTGTAGGATAATGCACTCTTAACAGGGCCCTTGTCAGCTGGGCCATCCATAGAAATGGGAAATCAAATGTACAACCTCAGCCTGATGCTCTGTTTATGGACCCAAACCCCTCTGAAGTAGATCTGTTAGACTGTGATGATGGAAGTGCTTAAGCATCCAGAGCAATAGTGCTGATGGAAGTGCTTTTTCCAGTGAAGTGAGGGGGATACCTGTTGTAAATGCCATGGGAATTGGGTATTTGGGGATTGAGACCTTCTGTTACTTCTCCAGGCCATACCCCTTTGTGCTGTTCTACTCCAAGTTCAATGGTGTTGAAATGTGTGTTGATGCCCGCACCTTTGGTAATGACGCCAGGTTCATCAGGCGGTCCTGCACTCCAAATGCAGAGGTAAATTCTCTCTTCTTCATCACTCTAATGGCAAATCCATGTTTAATGCATTCCCTTTTTATGAGTATTCAAATTTAAAATGCAGTAAATGGGGTAAATTCTCTGCATCTCATGCTTGTTTGATGGTTTATACTTGGAAGATGAGAAAGTTGGGGAACACAAGGTGGGGTTTTTTTTTGTTTGGAAGGAAAAGGTTTCTTTTATGGCTTTCCTTTGGCTGCAGAGTGAGTTAGAGTAGGCAGGTTGGTAATAAGTGTAAGTGGAAAAACACAGGATGAGACAAGAGCAGTGAAGCAGGCTTCTCCCTATGGAGAATTTGGGGTAATTATTCATGGAATAAATAAGAGCTACTTTGCAGAGGAGCCTTCCCTCTTGGAAATAAGAAGTGCAACTTGTGGAGATGTTAGTTTCTCTCTACTTTGTTTAACAAGGTTCGTCATGTGATTGCTGATGGGATGATCCACCTGTGTATCTATGCTGTTGCCACCATTGCCAAGGACACAGAGGTTACCATCGCCTTTGACTATGAGTACAACATCTGGTGAGTCCTTCACCTCGCCCAGGAGCTCTCCACTGCCCTCCTGGACTGGACATCTTCCTCCAGCCCTTTCCTCGCATTCTACATTTTGCTCCGTTTTCTACTGAATTGCATTTTCCAGCTATTCTGTCCAGTTCTGCTGGCATATTCTCCAATAGAGGCCATAAGGTAGCCTGCTGTCCTTGCTTTGGCACGTGGTGAGATGTTTAGTAGGAGATGCATTGAATGTCTCTATAGAAGGGTTGAGAAATGAAGAGTGACACGAATTATGTTTGTGTTTTGGAGCAGCAACTATAAAGTGGACTGTGCGTGTCACAAGGGGAACCGGAATTGCCCTGTGCAGAAACGTAGCCCAAATGCTGCAGAACACCTACCTCCACCTGTTTTAGGCACACTGATTGGGGCAGAAACACGCCGGCGGAAAGCCCGTCGAAAGGAGCTGGAAATGGAACAACAGGGCATGGCTTCGGATGAGAACAGCAGTCAGCAAACAGAGGAAGTTCCTGAGGGATCTGCAGCGGTCAGTGACAATGAGGTAAAGCCCTTGACACCGTTATATATGTTTTTATCATTCAGTGGTGTGGAATCTGATGTGCTACAGCACTGGGATCTTCAGAACAGCAATTGCAGGAGGCCTTTTTTAAGCTTTTAGCACCTTAGATTACCATAGGAATCCTGATTAACTATGACAGTACCAGATCTTTGACATATTAAATCTGGGCTTCTCTTTCAGGTGGCAGAGAAGGAGGAGAAGCAAGAAGGGGAGAAAGAGGAGCCTGGAGATGAACAGGGAACTTTGGCCCACAGTCGTCGGGCAAGTACCTTTCTTAGTCTGGGTATCATCCCCCTTCATGCAGTGACCAACAGGCCTAAGTGGTGATTTCACTTGTTTCAACCCGAATTCCAACTGTCAGTGGTCTTCAGTAATTTGATTAAAAACAAACAAAACCCAAAACCAAAAAAAAAACTAACCACACAGACTGATTCCAAAGGATTTATGTTAGAGCACTGCAGATTAGAAGGGGGGGGGGGGTGTATTTATTTCCTAATTGAAAGGCCTGTTACTTTCAGCTCTATGCTCTAAAACATGCCATTAACAAGACAATCAGCACTAGATTCCAAAAAGATAAATGCACCCTTTTTACATTCCTGCTGCCCTTCCTTATTGCTATTACAGGAGTTTATGGAGCCATATAAAATCATATAATAGTGTGGGTCAGAAGGGACTTTTAAAAGGTTCATCCCAGGGCACCTTCCACTAGATGGTATGGTGAGCCAGGACCTGATTTCTGTTAAAACTTGGCCTGTTTTAGAGGGTTAGGTTTGTTAATGTATATCTGTGCCCTGTATGGCTTCATAAATGTGTTGCCAAGTGGGAAAAGGGTAAGTTGAAGTGACAGGATAGACCACAAACAGCATTGCTGGCACAAGTCAGCAACATTTGCTATGTTCTTTATTGGGAAATTCCTTTGTGCTTCCAAATCATTATTGTCTTAGTCAAGATATTCCTTAGTGCTCTTGGATCTTTGATAACACAGTCCCTTCTCAGCCTTCTATTCTGACTAAAGCTGTTTGTATTTTCTTGTGCTTCTTATGGCACCTGGGATTAGTCCTTGGAACAGAATGCTTCATGCATGTGAATGGAGCTGTTCTGGCTCTGTCCATTAAAAAAGAATTACACCCCCTTCCAAAACCGCAAAAAACCCCAAACAAACCAAGGAAGGAGGAAAGTGTGCTCCCATCCTTCCACCAACCAGCAGATGTATTGTGAACAAGGAGTTCCCTGTTTTTCATTTGTTCACCAAATCCCGTAATCTTCTGTCTTTCTCTAATGGGAAATAGGGATCTTCCATGTGTAAATTTCCTGAGAATGCTCTAAATGTAGAGCTAGTGCAGTAAAGTGCAGAGCCGAGGGCCATCCCAGTGAAAGATCCTTGGCTTATCTCATGGGGAGATAAAGCAGTCAGTTCCTACTGAAATCTGAATAGGAGCAGCCGTCCATCAAGCTGCCCTTTAGCTTGGGGGGAAGATTTCATTCAGCAGAGCAGCTGATCTCTTCCTGGGATAGTGTAGTTCAGGAAGTGTTCGTTTCCTGTGAACCTGTAAGCCCTGTTCCTGTGCGTGGCACCAGTTAATCTCCTTTAAGGAGATTCGGTTTTCTATACTTGGCACCAGGTAAATACATGTATCTGTAGTTTTCCCAGTGTCTGGTGTGGATTTTTTTTTTGGTGTGATGGAATATTTTTGACCAGAAAACTGCAAAGGCCAGGCTGCTATGATTGAATACTCCTGTGTGCTTCAAAGTACTTTCTCCTCCATGACAAGTTTCAGAAGGCACTTGACCCACATCTAAATATTCACTTGATTTAGCCTGCGTTTTCTGCCAGTCTTTATTGTACTGGGCCTTTTACATACATAATTCCAATCACTTCTGATACAGCTTGGTGATAGGATTTCCTGTTGTTTCCGTTTACCTAGTAAGCACCTTTGGTTTTGCCTCTATTCTCTCATGTTCTCTTTTTCTTACCCACTATATAAGCTGCTTAGACAAGAGCTTTTATTTGCAAGCTGGGTGATCTCCTGACATCAGGGAATGAATGAATCTGGATCGTTTTAGTCTGTTTGTGTGGTGTTATACTTGCTGCAAATTACTGCTTCACTTACTTCTGTTGCCTCTGGCTTCTGTTTGCTTCTAATGTTAGTCATTAGCGAGTAGCTCTGTTTGTTTCCAAGTTGTCTCTTCACTCTATTTATTCTTATGGTTTTTAGTTCTTCAAAATCATGAATTTCCTTGCGGCTGTTTTATAAATGTAACTCAGTAGTATCTAAGTGGTCCTATTGAAGAACAAGGTCTAGTTCTTCTAGTTACTCTATGAACACAGGATTATTTTGTTGTTGTTCTGGGAATTTTGCCACATTGGAAAATGCAAATATCTGGAAAGAACTGCTTCTTTCTGTCCCCTTTCTGGCTCTTGTCATTGCTATTTGGCAGTTGTTCTCCTTCCTGTGCTGCATCCCATATCTGTTCTTGCCTCCTCCTCTTTATGTGCATGATTTGCAGTGCTGACATAAATTTACTCTTGTATTCTAGTCCCGAGAAGACAGGAAGGTAGAAGCCATCATGCACATGTTTGAGAACTTGGAAAAGAGAAAGAGGAGACGAGAGCAACCCTCAGACCGTAACAGCACTGATGCTGAAATCACCATCAGTTCTGAAGCTCCTGAGCTAGAGGAAATAAAAACAGAGACTCCTGAAACTGAGGATGGAAGTTCGGCACAAAGTGCTAGTGCTGCTGCTGCTGCTGCTGCTGCTCCTCCTCCTCCTCCTCCTGCTCCTCCAAGTGTTTCTAACAGTAACAGCAGTACCGGGGTGAACACACGACGGTCTTCACAAGTAATGGTAAGGTGAAGATAGGATGGTTAAATAGCTTGTAGCAAGCTCAGATGCAGCAGATCTGATCATAAGATCATTCAGGATGGGAGGAGCTTCATCGGGTCTCTATTCCATTCTGCATCAGGCAGGATCAGCTCTGAGGTCAGCCCAGGTTGGCCAGGGTTCAACCAGCCTTGGCTTGAATACCTCTAAGGAGGGACCTCACAGTCCCTCTGGGAAACCTCTTCCAATTCATGACTGTTCTCATGGTGAAACAATTTTGCCTTGTATCCAGTCTGAACCTCTCATTTCTGTGTGTGTACATTGGCGCACCACTGCATGTTCTTGATGGCTTCAGTCTGGATGTAGGAAGAGCTCTTAGGTTCCCCTGAATTTTCTCAGGGCTGAACGAGCCCAGCTCCTTCACCAAGTGGGCCCTTTCTGTACTGGTGTGAGCTTAAGTTGGATGAGGAACTGCGGTGATTGAGGAATTCTTTGCCTTTTCTTTGTGTTTTCAGCCTGGTCTACTTTGGAGGCATGTGTTCTCATTATATGGCAGGGCTCACTTACCTGGAATGATTCATGTCGGATCAGGAGTAAGATCAGTTGCCTTGAGACAAGTGGCAAGTTTCATACTGCTGCTTTCTTCTTTAAGACCAATGTCCTTGTTGACCCGCTTAAGAACACAGCAGACAAGGATAATGTGCCAGTGTTTTAGAAGGGTCCTTAAAGCCATCTTAGGAGCCAGTCTAACCAGATCTTGAGAGTCAGGTAGTGTCATTCAATAGATCTCAATCCTTGATGCTGTATGCAGAGAAAAAGAATACTCACAGAGGTGCCTGGACTGATGACACTTTATATTGTAGGATGCTGTCCCTGAAAAAGCAGTTGCTAAGCCAGCTCCACCAAAACCCTCCAGGCCTCGACCAAAAAGCCGCTTCTCTCGATACCGGACCAGTTCAGCACAAAGACTGAGGAGGCAGAAACAAGCCAGTTCCCAGCAAGCTGAACTTGCACAGGCTGCTCCAGAGGAAGGAAGCACTGCCAACTTGGTAACCACAGCAGATGTCAGCAATGTAGAAGGTCCAGGAGAAGGCAGACAGTTAACAGGATCTGACCCAGCTGCTACCCTGGCTGCAGGATCCCAGTCCAATCGAGCTGCAGTAAAGTACCCCAAAACTAAAAAGGTAAATATGATTGAGTGCTGAAACTGGAGGGGGAAAAAAAGGTTTTATGTGGCATTTGGGGAAAAGTTGGCTCAAGGGAAACAGCTCTTCAGAATAGTTGAAATTATGTGACCTTATTTTTTACAGTGATATTTGGTCTGTAGTGGATAAGAGCCCTCATAATGATTCAGAGTCTCTGCTCATCCCCGTACACACGAAGATCAGACAAAGAAATTAGTTGATCTTTATGGCAAATCTGCACAGACCTTAGACACCAGCAGGTGTAATCGAAGAGGTCTCACTTCTGGGTACAGCAAAGAAGCTAGTGCCAGCTGCCACATACTGGCCATTAGTGGCCATTAGCCAGTAATACATTAAGGTTTGCAGATGGGTACTAGTTTTGAACAAGGTGATCAAGTTTGGGGAGAACCTTCTAATAAGATGAATAGAGCATAAAATCAAGAAGCTACTTATGTGAAACTGGATTGCCTGTTGTGCCTGCAATAGATGAGAACTGGGTTTGACTCAGGACATCCTGGCTGTGTTCCTTCCTGTTGAGGATAGAGGGAGGTTTTAGCACACAGGCTGACCAGAGCACTGCTTCCCCATATGCCTTTGTGCCATATTGCCTTTCTTCACCTGTTCTAGCTGCATTGACATGTGTGTTTTCTCCTTCAGTATCTCGTTACGGAATGGCTGAATGACAAGGCAGAGAAGCAGGAGTGCCCTATCGAATGTCCTCTGCGCATTACTACAGACCCGACAGTTTTGGCAACTACCCTGAATATGTTGCCAGGTCTCGTCCACTCCCCGCTGATTTGTACCACACCTAAACACTACATTCGTTTTGGTTCACCTTTCAACCCCGAGAGACGGCGAAGGCCCTTTCTGTTGGATGGAATTTACAGCTCCTGTAAAAAGGTATGCTCAGGTCTCCCCTTCAGGAGCTCTATAGTCAGCAAGCTCTTACTAGCATCCCTGTAAAGTCATTGTATCTTCTTTGGGCCTATTTCCATGTATTCCTGCTGAGCTGGCCTTACCTGGTGTGTCAATGCAGTCTCCAGGCTATGGCTGCTGAAGCCCTCCTAGCCAGGGTTCAGTCTTCAGCTGTACATCTTCATCCGTGACTCTCCTCTTAGAAACATGTACTTTCAAGTCTGCAGTGGCTGTTTATTATCCAGCATATGTGATTCAAGGAGTTTTAGTCATTGCCTTTAGAATGTTTTATGTTAGTACTTTCACAGTCAGAGCATGGTTGGCATTGTGGCGTAAGACAGTGTTGCAAAAGGCCTCAGGAATACATTGCCTCAGTCAAGATCCATTGTCTTTGGAGAGCCTTTGTTGTTTAGTAAAGCTTCGGGCTTGCCTGTTTGCAAGGGCAAGCCCACAGCTCTTTATTTGGGATCACAGACCATCTACAACAGATACTTATGGCTGCGCAGGAAGCCTGAACCAAGCCAGGCTGAGGACTTCATTCCTCCAGAGATGGTATGTGGCCATGCAAGCAGTTACCCATCACAGGGAAACAGCAGTCCTGGTTAGTCCAGTGAGGTTTCTATCAGAATCCATCTTGCCTATTGCCTATCAGCTTTGCTCACTGGCTCTTCCAGTTCCTGTGTGATTGCTTGAGAACAATGTTCTGGAAATCCTTTCTGATCTTCCACTCTTGGTAGCTTTCACAGCCAGGTACCATGGCCTGGTTTCTTTGTCTGCCTTTGAGGGAGTTTTTCCAGGAAGAAGCTTTGGACTTTATTGTTTCCACCTTCAGCCAATCTGTTGTCATGTCCTAACAGGCACCTACAAAAAGAAGCCAAGGTCTCTCTTGGGTATTTCCTTTACAGGTCAAGCTCTTGATCATTCATATATACTCATATGAACAAAGCCATGTTTGTTTCTATGTTTCTGCACAATCTCCCCATGCATCTTTAAGCTGAGAACTTCAAGGTTTGAGCTGCTTTTTTTGAACCAAAACAGAGTCTTTGAGCCTCAGAGCAGAGAGAAGCATTTAGAGCGAACCTGTCAGAACTATTCTGAGTTGCCTGTCTGCTGTGCTTGCTGTACAACCAGCCAGCAGCAAGCTCACAAGTCAGTGGAAACTGTTGTCACAAAACAAGCCTTCCAATCTGTTGCTTCAGTTGGCTATTTTCTAGTCATACAATAATTCTCACTGCTGGAGAGGGAATGGCCTAGTCTCACTCTGGATGACTTCCATTTAATCTCCATCTTTCCTGAAGCCAGTGTCCAAAACAGGATGTTGTATTGCAGCTGGGACGTTTTCAGAGCAGAGCTGCTCTGCGTCTTGTAGCCTACACCCATTTTGTCCATCCCAGGATGATGACCGAGTTTTCTTTGTCAGGGTAATGTAGATTCATGTTCAGTTCATGATTTAGTACATTTGTTAGAACAACCCATTAGTTTTCTAGCCCTTATTTTTTCCATAACAGGTGTTGCAGAAAGTAATTTGTTAGATTTCTGCCTTTTGAAGGGAAATGTTCCATAACTGTTCAAGTGGTTTCATCCACTTTTGTAGGATTTCCCGAGCTTTTTTCATGGAGAATACTTGGTAGCATTCAGTGGTTTCAGCACTGACAGTCTGGAAATGTAGAAAAAGTCCCTGTTCACATTCAGGAATGTTTAGAAAACTCTCAGAGGGAAGACGTCCCTTTCAGCCAGGTCTAGAAATGGCACAGAACTTGATGATTTTGCTCTCTCAAGACCTGATTTTGTCTTGCCTGCTCGGTCAAGAAGGTTGATTTATAAAAGCTGTTGAATAGATCACATATTTTCTTAGATTGTCAGCAGGCCTCTTCCTTAAACTACTGAGGACTGTGCCAAAACCGCTCAGCTGATGATCTCAGTTTGCATCCAGAGCCTGCCAATGTCTGAACCTCACAAGGAAACTGAACTGTATAACCTGCTCACGTTAATCACACAGTGTACAGTGACTTGGCTCTCAGATCAGATCCCCATCTGAGGTAGCAGTGCTCCAGACTGGCTGGCACTTCTCGCTTTCCCTGGTGGCCACAGTGGAACCCACTGAGTTATATTTGATCAGAGAAGAAGCATCTGCTGTACAGTAGTGGAAACCATCAAAATAGGTCCTGTCACCTGCGCTTCATGCATGCCTTCAAGTTTTTCATTTGGAGGATTGTGGCCACCGAGCTTCTGATGCGCTTCCATGATAGCTTTGAGGAATCGTAAGTCACGTACGTGTATCAAAAATGGGATACATATTGCTGGTGTGCAGATGTATGTGGATATCTGAAAGGTGGCTTATGATTGTAAACCTATCTGGGAGAAGAGGCTGGTGAAGTGAGTGCAAATCACTGTTTGCTTTTCTTCAGCAATTTGCTGTCATTTTACTGAACCACCTGGGTGTTCTCCCTTACATTGTGGTGGTTATTTTTTATAGTAAAGCAAGCAAAGGTTTCCTGCCTGCCATCAGGAGCTGGTTTATATCAAGGTACAGGGCAGATTTGCCAAGACTTCAATTCATGTTCACTTGCGTGAGATGTGAAACATTCTTTATTGTCTGTATTCAGAAGACCACTGTGACTTTCATCTCTTTTATTAGCAGCTGAGGAAAAGATTTGCTTTTATTATTCTCTTCTTGGTTTACCCCCCTTGGAAACTGCTGCTTGCATTTTATCACAGTTTTTTCTTTGCTTTTTTTCTCTGGCAGCAAGTATGATCCTGGAAGAATTGTTATGTGATTAAACTCAGCCATTTCTCTGCTGGAACTGTTTCAGCAGAGTCTGTGTTAAGCTCTAATATGCCTTAGTGGAGCAGGGGGACAATGTATGTGTGCTCCTGGGCAGGAAAAAGCTTTTATTGCAAAAATCAGGGTTTTAAGATAGTTCATGATATTTATCTCCTTTTTCTTTTAACTGAGATTCCCGGTAATAGTTTTTAGCTGCCAGAGTTCTGCATTTTATCTATTTATAATTTACTCTCTGTTTATCTTCGTGTTGTTGCTGAAGACTGCTGATGCCCAGAACACATTGAGAGCACGTAGTCAGCACCATCACAGTAGGTGGTAGGCTCAGTGCTAACTGCTGTGTTCTAACAGAGTCCTGTCTGAGCACACCTGAAGGAGGTAACAGCAGTGTTCTGAGCAGTCTGCCCTGCTGCACTGAGGTGTAGGAGTTTGAATGCATCCTGCAAAACAACATAGAAAGTACCAGAGGGTTTGCATGTTTATGCTGTCTCGTTCTGTTTCAGCGCTGGATCAAACAAGCTCTGGAAGAGGGGATGACTCAGACCTCACCAGCTCCACAAGAGAACAGAACCCAATGTCTATACCAAAGTAACGAGAGCAGCGGTTCTTCGAGCATCTGTAAAGATGACACAGGTAAGTGCTCAGCACCAGTAGTGTAGGCTCTTGAGTGGAACTGGGGAAGCTGCTGAACAGCAGAGGCAGCTGTGCAGGATGTGATCTTAACATGTACTCCTGCTCAATGGCACAGCTCTTTGCAGGTGAGAATGATACTTTGCCCTTTATTCAGTTGTCTGCAGACCCATTCTAGCTTGTCTGTGTGAAGCTTCTCAATATTCTATGGAAAGATAATCACTTTATCTTGCTTTATCAACCTCCGTGCTGTGTGATGCTTAGTCCAATAGAGGTAAAAACCGAAAAAGAGTACAATATCATCTCTTTTCAGCAGGGTGCTGTTAGATGGACGAATAAACATCTACTGACTATAGGAAGATATAGCAAAGTCTCACAGGCATGTAGGTAATGAGCAAATTATTAAGTCTCAAAGATGGCGGAGCTAAAATCTGTGAGTAAAGCAGCAGAATGGTTAAATATTGTGTCTGAATCTTTCTACAGAGAAAGAGGGTGAAGATCTGCCCAGTCAGGGATCAGTTTTCCAAGGACAACAGAGACAGGAAGCTAGACATCATGCAGAAAATACAGAATTGATTACTGAAAAGTTAGATGAATAGGAACTGGACAGAATGCCAGAGCCAATAGATGCACGTCCCTGAGCAAGACCTGAAGAAGAAACAACTGAACTGCAGGATTTACTGAATACTTTTACTTTTTTCTTCAAACTGAGCATCAGAAAAGATATTATTTTGACTATGGGTAGGCCTAAGGGAAAGGCATTAATCCTTTGTGGGAGTGAAAAGTGTTTGGGCTGTATTGACACAGCCTATAGGCAACTGTTAGGTTCAGGTAATAACTGAGCTGCCTGTGGTTGTAGCAGTGACAGTGACATGTCCTCTGACTCCTTTCTTCTTTCTGTCCCTTCCTGTCTTCCTTTCCCTTAGCTCCCTCTTGTGCTTACTTCTGCTTGAGATACTTCCTTTCCTTGTTCACTATATGTTCCTGATGATGTATTGTTCTGTTATCAGTATCTAGACATGTCTCAGGATTGGTGTGGAAGTACTTCAGAGGTACTTCATTTTGAGGAATCTTTTGTAGTCACATTGGAGACTCATGGGCTCCATTTGGGTTGGGAATAGGGGGCAGGAGACAGCGTGTGATTTGCATGTGGTTAATAGTTAAGGTTAATGGTTGAGCCCTGTCCTCAGCTCAGTCTGTTTTTCAGACTTGCTGAGTCCACTGAAGAAATGGAAGTCTCGCTACTTGATGGAGCAGAATGTGAAGAAGTTGCTGAGGCCGCTGTCTCCCGTCACCCCTCCACCTCCCATCCCTTCAGTTCCTGGCTCAGCGAGCCCACAGCTGGCTACACCCAGCTCATCACTGCCAGGAGAGGAGGAGAGTCGCAATGGTTATGGCATCATGTTCTCACCAATTCCTTCTCTGGCTGCTAGTCGCTGCAATACTCCACTACAGTTCGAGGTAAATCTGAGCTGGGACTGGAAGTGCTAACAAGTATGGAACTGGGATATTTGCAGCAGAGGTAGCACTACAGACACCTTCCTTTCTGACAATGCAGTTGTGTTGCTGAGCAGCATCACAGCATCACTCAAGCACTGCTGCCTTTCTCCTCTACTCTATTTCTGGCCAGAACTGCACTAGTCACAGCTTGCTGCAGCCCAGCCTCCCTTCACTTTGTAGCTGCCATTATAACATTGGTATCATTCTCTTCTCCACTTATGCACAGTTAGCTCCCAAGTTTTGCAGGCTTTTCAGTGTTCTTTAGTCATCTTCCCCAGTCCAGATCTCTGTGCCGATGTGGCTAGTAGAATGTCTGTGGAAGTTCACTGTAGTGTTTTGGAGATCTTATTTCACCTTTTGGGGAAACCCAGGCTTTCCTTTCTGCTTGTTCTCAGACTGAATGCTGTAAATGGCTTTCTCTATGTTTCATGGTGCAAACACCTATCTGACATCATGAGAAATAACAAAGAATAAGATGCTTTTCTTAACATTTGTGCTCTGTTTTGGGTACTAAGTTGTAGCATAAAGCACAGTAGCCCAGTCCTGTCTCTGTGCTTCCAGGAAGCTTTAGAAACTATTTAATGGATGGAGTTGTCATCCCAGGCTATTTCCCAGGATACGCTGTTTAGAATAGCCATTGCTAACCTCTTTGCTTGTTTTTTCATTGATTTCTTTTGCATCTTGACTTAAGTAGATGAATAACAAGATGCTTTTCTCTTCTCTAGAACGTCTCCTCCCCTGAGAATTCCCCTGCGCACAGGCCTGAGTCCATGTCACCCGAGGTAGTTATCACACTGTCTTGATTACATTTGAGGCCAGAGTATGTGTGCTTGTGTGTGTATTGAAGCGATGGTGGGAGGGGAGGGGTGAGGAGCGTGGAGGTGAGTGGGAGTGAAGGTGGAACATTAGTCACAATAAGGTTGAGAAGAGTTTTCAGGGTTATCCCAAAAGAGCAAACAAATTGAGGACTGGAATTTATTATTCACTTGACGCTGATGGGAAACAGGTAGTGTGAAGGTCTTGATATGTCTCAGCTACTGAGGTGAAGGCAAGAGGTCTGGAAACCCTGGAGATACCATCATCAACTTCAGCCCCAGCCCAGCAGATAAGTGCTGTGTGATATTTACTTAGTGGCAGCAAAATGCCTATGGGGAGAGGAAAGGGAAGCATTCACTAGTTTTAAGTTAGGAGGACACAGTAGTGCACCTGACCTGCTCCCATCAGTCTGGATTTATCACCTGTTCACTTGCAGACTTTAAAACATTGAGGTGATGTCAGAAAGCAGGATTTTTTTAACCTGTTGGCCTGTTGTAAAACATGAGGTGAATTATTCAGAGCCTGTTTCATTGCAGAAAGTACATGTTCTTCTCCAGTGTGGCAGAGGAAACGTTCTCAGCAGCAGCAGTAGGGCAGAGCTGGTGCCTGATGCTGTTGTGTTTCTCCCTAAGCGCTGTAGTCCTGCAAAGAGGATGAAATCTTGTCAGTTATGCTCATTGTCTGAGATCCTGACATGTTAACATGGTGAAGGAGATGATTATGCATTTGCCCTGGAGGGTTTTTGGCACTTCAAGCAGATAAATGAAGGTACTGTTGTATCAGTGCCTAGTGCTCCGGAAACTGATAGCACAAAGATGATGCCATTATGGTTTTGTTAGAGAATGTAACATGTAAAAATGCAGTATAAATTAAATGAATGTACTATTGTTAGAGATTTCCAAAGCTCACAATAAGTGAAAACAAATGGCTTGGATATCCTGGTCATTTTATTGTTAGGAAGTTAGTAGTGGCTGACTTGAGACAGCCAGGAATTGGCTAACAGAACAACAAATGGACAGCAGATCTTTCTCTTTGCTCCCCAAAATGAACCCAGTTAGTACTCTGCTTTGGGACATATGAGGCCATTGTGAAAATGCTTTTTTTTCTTCATTGACTGCTCGGGCATAGTGCTGACCCTTATTCTCTTGCTGCAGAACTGCTGAAGGACAAAGGCTACCTTGCACTGGGCAGCCAAACTGATTCTTAGTTTCAGTCACTCCTTGTAGAATGAGTGAAATAGTGCAGGAAAGGACCAAAGAGGGGATCAAAAAGGAACTGAGAAGCAGTAAGCTAGCATTGTACAGAGCACTTTCTGACTTAATTTTCTCTCCCTACCCTTGCCTGACCCTTTCCCTGACTTCCCACCCCCTGCTATATCCTTCTTGGATTTTCCAGCTCTGCGTCCGATCTGACTTGGATTTGAAGGGTGGGTACGTGGATTCCAGTGCAAACACCTGCCCAGAACGGCCGTTGCTGCTCAACTTTGGATCCTCGGATCTGGCTCCACAACCCTCCATAAACTCTACTTCAGAGATGAACTTCCCAGGGAAAAGTGGGGAAGCACAGATGCTGCTACGAAGCTCTGATCAGGCTTTTCGGACAGAGTTTAATTTAATGTATGCCTTCTCCCCATTGAACGCTATGCCACGTGTGGATGGGTTGTTGCAGGGATCTCCTCCTTTGGGGGAGAGGAAGCCAGTGAATTCGGAAGCAGGATGCTGCAGCTCTCCTGCTGAAGGGTATTTCAGCAGACACGAGTCCGGGCTGCTTAAAGAAACAGTGCATGGATCCATGTCACCCTGCGGCGAGAGGGCTTGTGAAGGCGTCAGATCTGCTCCTCAGAATCCTCCACAAAGGAAGAAGGCAAGTATTCGTGTAAAAGGGAGTCTTAGGTTGTAGGAACCTGAGTGGGAACAGTAAGCACCATGGAAAGACTTACAGGGAGAACAAAGAGAGCAGAATGCAACTAAAATATAGCCTGGGCAAGTAATCCAAGCAGCCAGTGCCTGGATGAAAGCAATCTAAACGTTTTTAAGAGTGAGCTGCCCTTTAGGCAGGATTTTGATGTGAGAGGTGAAAGAAAAAGTTCACAATGAAAATACCTCTTCTAGGATCTGTTCAACTGAGACGAGACCCAGAGGTATAACAGTGCAGCTGTACTAGTTGGTGGAGGTGTTATTTACCAGGACGGAAAGAGTTCATACTGGGTCTAATGTTTGAAAAGAAAATATGGGCTGTTTATTAAAACATATTAGGACATTACTATGGAAACAGTAACATGGCAAGAAAAGTAGATGAAGGTTGTTCCTTAAATTTTAGCTCTTTAAAAGTAAAACTACAGGAGTATTGTTTAAAGAAAGCAAATGTGTATTGGTTTCTAACTCAGATCACTTGTATAAGTGTCCAACTGAATGGAATGTCTTGTTTCTATTCCATTTCTGAAGGGTTTCGATTTTTTTCCAAGATATACTTAAAACCATATGTTGAGTTACTTTTGGAAAGACCCTCTTCAACATTTTAGTATTGTAAAGCCTTTTGTGCAGTCATTGAGTCATAGTTGATAAATTCTACAGCAGAGCTGCCTTCTGTAAGTCCTTTATGTCTCTGTGCCTCATAATAACTCTTACAAGGAAGGCACACTGGAAGGTAAGTGCTCATCTGTATATGCATATATATTTTTGGCTCTGCTGTCCCTGTCTTAGGAGATTGTGTTATCTGGGACATAGAATCATAGAATTGTTAGGGTTGGAAAGGACCTTAAGATCATCCAGTTCCAACCGTCCTGCCATGGGCAGGGACACCTCACACTAAACCATGGCACCCAAGGCTCTGTCCAACCCGGCCTTGAACACTGCCA
>JBCJKH010059055.1:0-39621 GCA_039877255.1 Loriculus beryllinus
GGCATGGTTTAGTGTGGGGTGTCCCTGCTTATGGCAGGGGGGTTGGAACTAAATGATCTTAAGGTCCTTTCCAACCCAAACTATTCTATGATTCTATGATTCTATGATTCTATGCTGTTCTAAAAGAGCACATCTCACTGATCTTTGCATAGTGAAATTTCTTTTTGAAATATCATCATGTTTAGTGCTCCAAAATATGGTATCTTTTGACCTTTTTAGAGTCCTTAAAGTGGAACTCCTACAGTGTTCTTTAATGACTTTAGGGTGGAAGACCTTCATGCTGTTCAACAATATATTCACCTCAAAATATCTGACCTGCTTACCATGGGCTTGGTCCTACACGAATGCGTAACAACAGCAATGACACATTTTTGCAAGAAACATTGTTTTATGTCTTTTTAAAACCTGAAATTCCATCAAGCAGTTTACTGTATATGAAGCCATTTTGTAATATTAGCATGCATGGTAAAGAGTTTAAATATCCATGTGTATCCCTAGTATGAAAAAATACATAGATAACTGCATGCCTATTTTTCTGTATGGGTGTACATACAGAAAATTGAGTACCAAGTAATGAAGAATTCGTTGAGTATTACACAAATGCCAAAGAAGCAGAGAAGGCTGAAAATGTGACGCTTCACCAAACTGATGAAAACCTATAAACAGATACCCAGTGCCTCCCAGGAAATTTCAGTTTACCTAAAATCAAACATGTCTGATGCTTCAAAACAGTTATGGGTTGCCTCCACAGTTTCCACACATTCAAACCCCCCACCAACTATTAGTAATTCCTCATTAGTATGCACCTGAATGTATCCTAGGAGAATACGGAGTTACAGATGCAGCACTCTGAAAAGGTTATCAATTCGCCTTAATTATTGTTGTCTATAGCATTTAAACAATACTCTGCCTAATGCTGAGGATACACTCCTGAACTCAAACTGCATAATTAGCTACACTATCTCTATTTTAAATTATTTTCCTTTTCAAATCATCAAGTCAACCAGTAAAAATGATTTTTCACTAGGAAATGAGTAAACCTCTTATCTGCCCTTTGGTAAGAAGAGTGAGATTTTAGATCTAATATTTGTATAAAGCAACACTGTGCTTTAAAAGTGGCTCAATATAATGGGTATTAAGAACTCAGCAAAAGCCCAAGGCTATCAACATGGTAAGTAAAATGTGCTTCTGGATGAGTTCTGACTCATATTCAGATATCACTAAGTTTCATGTCAAATCTGAGGCTAATGGGTATAAAAGCAGAAGACAGGGAATGCAGTAATTGTGGGATAAAGAAGAGGAGAAAGCAAAAATACTGTAATACTGTGCAAAATTAGAAGCACAAAGTAGGTAAGGACACGGAGAGGATGACAGCGCCCTTTGCATTCAATATTGAAATGTCCATCAGTCCATCCTCAGACTGAGGCACTAACTCACTGCCCCCAGACCTTCACAAACACCTGACAACTATTCCACATCCCCTTCAGATTGCCGAGCTTTGGTAATACCATAGGCAAGTCACAAAGCTTGCCTAGACTCCTCTTTAACAAATTGTTCAAAGACTCTACCACCTGCAGTCACGGCCACCCTTTATCTGTGTGTTTACAAGCATTATTTTAAAGCCATTCTTGCTAAAGCCAGGTTAGGACAAACAGCTGGTAGGCTTGTAGAGAGAAAAGTGGCAGACGCTTTCACCTTAGATCCTTCACATTTCCATATTTACGAAAAGCAGCTGCACTGACATGCAGAGGCATCTTCCTCCTTGAACTTCAAAGAACACAACTCACATCAAACTGGAAAGAGTCCATTGAAAATATAGCACCATGATCCAAGCTATTTTTAAAAAGCTGAGTGATTTTGTAGGACTTCTTTTCATTTATTCATCCTGGCTGCAAATTCTTCTTTTGATTTGTAACAAAGAGCCAGCACTATAGCTTTGCTAATTCACACACACAACATTCACCCATTTAGACTATGCGGCTATGGCTCTCAAGTCATGGCCAGCAAGGGACTGAATAAGTTTGTACTGGTATTTGAAAGAGACTCATTTCCCCACTAATGCTCAAGGTTATTTAGGGTTGGGATTCCAGGATAATTTAAAATTTTTAGAAGGAAAAAGACTTACAGAATAAGTGGGAAACAAAGATGAGCACAACTTGAGGAGAGTCACAAAATGCAGTAAATTATGGAAAAATGATTGAAATAACAGAAGTTTTGACAGACTTTCATACTCAGATGAGCTGATGGAATGCTAGGCAGAGAAATTACATAAGTCGGTGGATTTACTGCTGGTTTCAACAGAACCACATAAAGCCACTCTGCTGGGGATTTTTAAGTAGGGATAGTCTTCAGCTATCCTGAACAACTATCAATGTTCCCATGTCAGATAATAATGAGCTAAAAGTGGATCTTTTATTTTTACTTCAAAATCCTTTCATTATTGCACTTTTCACATTAAACTTCTTTCCAGTTGGCAATGAAATAGTATAATTTGAAAAATATAGCTTGCTCTGAAGATTGCCAGTATAAGTTTCAGGCTGATAGAGATTACTTCCCAGCTGCTTCCCATTCACAGACAGTATGTGTGGCCTTCCCTAAAGATGGAAAATGTGGTACTATATCCCATACCACATGTCTTACACCCACTTTGTGTGTTTATGTTGGGTTTTACTTCTAGTTGCTAAAAGGCACAGTTTTCTCAAGACATAGCTTCTTGCTGTATTTTGTATATGTTTTTTTTGGTTTTGTTACTCTTTTTTTGTTGCTGTGTTTTATCCTGCTGTCTAAGAAAACATTTGTGGGGCTTCAAATGACAGACAAAACTGGGTAAGCTCTGCAAGTTTGTTTTGGAAGTTCTTTGATACTATTTATCATCACTCTGAAAGAAACTGTGCCCCAGTAGGCTCAACGGATGCACCAAACAGAGTGTTATCAACACAATGGTCATCTCATGCTGCCTTTTAACTGCTTGTTCCACTGTCAACAACAATAAAACTAGGGGACAGACCTTGGGAGGTAAGCCAGCCATTGATTCACTCCTGATGCCTGACGGTGTTGGCTAATGTGTGATCTCATGGTGCCACAGAGATAAAGTGCAAATTGTTTTTGAAAATCATTGGCAGGAGTGGAGTGGATGCATTTTTCAGAATGTCACACCCAGTGAGCTGTGACACACAGCCCTGCTTTGTTCCTTTACCAAGTGGAGGCATCAGGTTTATGTTTTATGGAAAGATCCAAGATCACCCCAGCACTGCGCTGATTTACTCTTTTTTAACCTATTCTTGTCCTCGGTGTTCTTCCTGAAAGAGACAGATTAATGTTATACCTGCCAACAATTCAGTGAGGAAAGCAATTGCTTTTCAAAAGATGGTGAACTATTGCATGCATTAAATGCATGCCCTCCCAACTCGTGTTTATATTCATACTCTGATATGTAAAGCACTGCATCGGTGGTCTGTGATGCCCATAAAACAGTCTAGCTCATGAAGAGACTGCGAGGTCACCTGCCACCCCTGAATGGAGGGAGCATATCCATCTCTTACTGATGGCAGGGAAATGAGATGCACTGTCCTCAGCACATCTCCATCACTGGGCTACCAGTGATCAGATTTCAAGAGCAGAGATATCTGGCTATCTCTGCACTGAAGTAAGTGCTCCCATGAGCTGCTCTCAGCTGTACTGCCTGAGCAGTTAAACTCAGCTCCACATTCTCTATCTAAAATCACTGTAGTAATGTCTGGCCATTTAGTTGGCAGTGGCAAAATATGGGAACACAAAGACATGGAAAGCTTTTGGGCTGCAAACTGCTGGGGGCTTGGAGTACTCCATAGCAGGAGGCAAGTTCTCTTTTCTGCAGGCAGACACTAGAAACCCCATCACTGCCAGGATAGCACACTGCCTTGCCTTTTGGGCACATCTGGTATTGAAAAAGAGGAACAGCTTCTACAGTAGCTTGCATGCATAGTATTTGAGCTTTCTGATTGCCAGTCTGGAGAAACTGTTTGTATACCAGATACTGATAGCTTGCTCAACTACTTTGCCAATAAAATATAATAGGTCTTGGTGGCAACAAAAGACCAGTTCACAGCCACAAGGGTTTGTGGAAGAAAGTATAATAATCTTTAAGTATCATTAGTGGTTTCTATCATAACATTCGGGATCCCCTGACAGACTCCAAACACAGTTTAACATACTGAAAGGCAGGAATTAAACAGAAAAAAATCTAAAAATAGAAAAATAAAGGAATAAATCCTACTGTTTTCTGCAATAAAGTGAGCCACTTAATTTACTTATCTCCTTCTAGGTTTCTTCTGTTTTGTACATCTGCTTGCACTGTGTGTTTCTTAGGCAGGCAATGGCTCTTGCTATGTTTACGTATGTGCACAAAGCCAAAATCAGCAGCATTACCAAACGGGCATTAAATTCTAAGCTCATTGGGGAAGGGTCCCACACCAACTGGGTATTTGAAGACCCACACCAGTGCGCAGGGACTCAAGTATTATCTGGAATTTCTAGTGAGAACACCAGTAAAAAAAGACAAAATGGAGGGGGAAAGATAGAAATGGCAATGACTCAACAAACAGCAGAGCCAAGACCATGATTTCTAATAAAAGAGTGTAGGCAAATTACTGCATCGCTAAATGTGGTTCAGCTTCAATCTGCATCCAGCAAAACAGGCCACGAACTGGGCAGGAATAAAGCATCAAATAACAGTCTTTCAGAGCAAGCATGCTGAAAGATGTAGACTATGCAACAGCAGCAATTGCAGCATGGCCAGTGGGTTAGGAGGAAAGGTGGTCACGGTGCCACTCACTACTGTCGTGTGCAATTGCTTTGGTATAGGGTTCGCTACTACTTCCTTGATTCTGTTTTGCTTGAAAATGGAAAAAACCTTACAAGATTCTTGGTTACACTCAACACTAGAAGGAAGATACTAAGAGGTAAAACTTGTACCAGAGATACAAAAGTGAAGCAAGAAACTGAAGGGCTTGTCAAATCAGGCAAAGATCTGCTCCTAAAACACAGCTGTAGGCGAACATGCTCCTAAAACATAATTGTGAAGCATCCCCAAGAAAGAGGTCATCCATGATTTAAGTGACCAGTTGTCATGTCCTGAAGGAGCACCATAGGCAGTCCTATAACCACTTCTCTCACTACAGAATCCAGCTGAGTAAGAGAACAGACTTTCCCCTGCTTTTTCAATTCTCTTAGAGGGAAGGAAAGAAATTATTTTTGCAGCTTAATAAAATTTAGAGGGAAAAGCAATGCTGAAATAATTGCTTTAGCAGCTAACAAAATTAAAATGTAGTTAGGAAAATTATGAAACTACAAATTGCCTTCAAATTCAAGCCATGACCAGGGTTGTCAAAATTCATAACCTGAATGTAACTTATTTAATACACATATCTAGAATAATGCAAATGAAAACTGGCTCCAGCCAAAGTCCACATTACAGAGAGCATAAAACCAGGTCCTACTAAATAAGAATGCTTGGTACCTCCGCCCAGAGCTTGGTCTGCACCCAAACTAAACATCATCTGAGGTTCAGAAAATTCAGATAACTTTGCTAATTTTTTAACTGCCACCTACCTCCTTATAGTTATTGGAATTAGAGGCCAGAGTGCCAAAACTGCCCTGGAACCTGTTTCAGTGTCATTATGTGAACACCACAAAATGTCTTCCACCAAAACTTTTGGAATTCCAGCTTACTTCTGACTTGACTGAAGAAATTATTGGAAGAGGCAGAGAAGACACAGAGAAGACTGGAACTGACAGGGCATAAAAAGGCAAAGAAGTGCACTTTTTAATCACCTATGTTTTGGGGTTTCTTTACAGCTGGCTGCTGCATTTCATCCTGAAAATAGGAAAGGGGAGGAAACAAAAGAACTTGATTGCTTAATTTCTGGATTTCCTTTTTTTCCCCACAGATGCAAGAATATAATTCTGTGCATGAGTCTTATCAAAACTATTCCACACAATTTACCCCACCCACAACCAGTTCCAAAGTTTTCCTGTCCTTTGGTGTGTGCTGTTGTAAGGGCAGTCTCTGCAGTTCTGAAGATGGTGGCTATTGCAGTGTCTTACCATCACACTCAGCATCTCGGAGCACAGAACCTACTGTGCTTTCTTGATCCAGAGCAATGGAAACATGCTACTTCAGGGCTAATTAATTGAAGGCCAGTGTAATGAAATAACTGTGCCCTTGATTCACAGAAGGGTTTTGGTTTTAGGTTGGTATGAGGTGCAACTTTATATTATGGAAAATATGTCCTAAAACAATGCCTGTGAGGTGAATGGCAGTCTGAGTATGTGATGGGGTACTGTGGGCTTAAGCAAAGAAGCATTTGGCTGGGAGTTGAAATTAGAGCTTATTGTGTGCTCTTGAGTAAACAAAGCTATAATGGGTTATTGAGACTGCTGACTTCTAACAAACAATACTTTCTGTGTAAGCATGACATTTTAAAACCATGAAGCCTGAGGCATGTATGCTTATTTATCATATGTCTTTTTATTGACTCATTTTATGTAATGCTTTTGAAAGTACACAGAAATACACAGTATACGAAGGGAACAGAGCTGAGGTATATGAATAGGACTGACAATGATTATTGGTATATGCCAAGATGACAGCCAAGTAAAAAAAAAAATCTAGGGTAACACTTCAGAAGCAGCTGCAACTATAAATTAGCAGCATAGATTTGTTCCAAAGGTGTTGCATCTCAGAGAAATCTTCAAACCAGGGCTTAGTGATCTGGGGATGTACAGATACACAAAAATCCTTATGATGGTGTTCACATATGGACCAAGAATGTGCTCTTTTTCAACCCAACTTTGACTATTCCTAGACTGATATACCTCTTTGTCAACATTACATTGGTGAGAAGAGGTAGAAGCTTTACAGATTGTTTCTGAATGATTGTACATTTGGCTTGTCTGTCTCTGTAAGACAGCAGAGCTCCACTGTAGTCTTTGAAGCTGGGCTCCTCTCAGGACAACCTTTCTTTTCCCCAGCAGAAAGAAAGCAATCATGCAAAGCGAATGCATAAATTGCATTTTTGCTGTGACCTTGTTACATCAGTACCTCCCATTTCCAGACAATGTATACAGAAGCCCTTTGTGTGTATTAATTTTCCAATACATTCCAGGTAATCAGGGATGCATTTTCATCCACACTCTGGACATAAAAATATTTATAATATCTAGCAATAGCACACCAAAGAAAGCTACACACAATAATACCTTACGTTAAGACGTATTCCACTATTGAATGTTATCTATTTAATGTAATAAAAAAAATTGGTTTTCATATTTTATTAAATGCAAAAAAAAAAAAAAAAAAACTACATTAAAATGCCTCAATTCATGTGGTTCTGTGATTGCAATAGAAGCTCACAGTGGAGTATCTTTATTTCTTTTGATTTGACTTTCTTTCATCTGGGTTTCACTTACAATAGCAGCTGGCTTGAAAGACATAATGTAATTCCCATCAATGATTTTTTTTTATTTATGGCATTATGAGCTAGAGGATCCATTTGACATAAGATCAGGCAGATGGTAACAAGTTCTTTTTATTTGCTGTTGCTTAATAGTGAGTTTTTTCAATATTTTACATACAGCTGTCCTGTGGGGAAGAGATTAAATTCTTTGGGAAGAGTGTTAATATACTGGAATAAATATGGAAGGTAAGATAATGTGGAAATGTAATTAATGTCACTAACTAGTTACAAGGAATGGAGGTGGGAAAGGATTTCAGTCAGCTAAGTTATCACTACATTATATATAATACGTTAATCATGGGATAAGGAAATAAACTGTTCTCCCAGGTGACCTGGATCTATTTCTGGCTTTGCCACAGATACGAATTCTGACATAGGGTGAACAATTTCATATATAAATAGACATTTAAGATATATTGTTTCTGGCCAGCAGTCAGACCACAATCAAAACCAGATCAGTACCACAATCAAAACCAGATTCTAAGGTATGTTAGGCACCTGCTTTGTCTCAAATGTTCAGAATATTTTAGATACAGATTCTCATTTTTAAGTGTTTTTATAACAGCCACACAGCAGGATCTCAGCTGAAACCTACAGGTAAGATGTAGATAATAGCAACACCATACCATAGCCATATGGATAGTATGAACTTTTGGACAAATGTATCTGTTACTATTTAGCTGTTGTTTTTTCTTTTGTCTTCTTCCTCTTGTAGCAAAAGGACTCTACACTCTTGTTCTTGGTGATCTCAGGAGAAAAATGAAGGAGGGAAAAGGACATAATCCAAATGCCTGATATGTTTTCTTCTTTCCCATCTCAGATTTTGCCTTATTCATGATTTGGCCTTAGCTATACTACTTGCACAGCAATTTCATGTTGCTGTAGTGTTTTATTGGAAAGGAGTAAGCGAAAGGAACTTAAAGTCTACAGATTGATATCCTTGCAAACACCCTTTTTAGCATAAAAGGATGTTCTCTGCTTTTTTCCTCAAACTCAATGTATTTCATTTTGTTTCGGCTATTATTTCAATTCCCTACTAACTTTATCTGAATTAATTCCACAGGAAATGCTACTAGCTTTATCTTATACTATGGTAAAATTAATCCAAGAAACATGGAGACGATCATCAGCTCAAAAAGATTAAGACCATTTGAGCTAGCTTTGATGTTTATGCATGCCATCTAGAAACTAAGAAGAGTTACTGGGAGATATCTTTATATCTCTAATTAGTTGGTTACAGTAGTTCTACAATCTCTGTCATCAATTCTTTGGACTCTGCACAAGAAGTTCATTGATACCACTTTCTGAAATGTAAAAAAAATTACACTGCATTTTTACAGTGTAGTTGGATACAGACACACAAAATTCCACAAATAGAGTTTCCATTAGGGTAGCACATTTGTCAGTTCTAAATAAATTGATTTTCAACAAAGTCTTTACTCCTTGATGTGCTTTTCATCTCATTTGCAAACGGACAGTTGTTGAGGAAGACAAATAAGAGAGAAAAAAAATAATCTCACTATACATTTAAACCAGAAGTGGTTAGTATATATATGCTTATATTTATACAAAGAGAATAAAGATTAGATTCCAATCCGATTCGTGACACGGCTCCATTGAAAAACAGCTATTGCAAAACCATGCTCATGTTATAATTTGTATTAGACAGGATGTGTCATGATGCAGAGCACATGTCTTAAATTAGGCGCTGCCTTTTCATCAGGATTGCAGCTAAAGACCACATCCTAATCTTAGCCATGTGCCCTTCTGCACAGCACATGCATGTGCATCTGAGACAACAGCACTGTCCCAGGATGTGGCATAAAAAGGAGGATGTTCATCTTGCTGTGGGCCATGAAGAAGCACTTGGGGGAAGGAAAAAAAAAAAACCAAAAAGCCACGCCCCCCCCCCCCAAAAAAAAAAACCAAAACAAAAAAAAACCAGAAAAAACAATCCCAAAACAGAAAAAGAAATTAAAAAAAAAAAAAAGTGAAAAGTCAGAACCATACAGGGATGTTTGACTCTAAATGGCTTTGGAATAGTCCCTTTCAAGCAGTTAATTTGTCAGTTTTTTCCCTCTGAAGTGAAAGGACAACACAGTATGAACACACAAAGAGTTTCTTAATCACTGCAGCTCTTGTCACCCTCCTTGCATAACAGCATTATGTAAGTATCTGATTTGCATCAGTGTATAGCTCTGTTTGCTGAGAAAGCAGTTTGCAATTCAATAAGGTTCATACACAACATTGTCTTTCTCTTATTTTCTTGCAGTAGTATTTGTAGCTGGAATTATACAGATTTTTTCCTCACATTAACAAGCACCAAGGCTGCTGTGAATAATACGAGTTTTGTCTGTGAGTGCATTAAAAGATCTTTCCAGACTGAGAAAGATATTGTTCATATTTTATATACTCAAGCCTCAATACAGAAAAGACAAAAAATATCACTATGTCAGGAAGCATGGATGCCTGTTTCTTCAAAGAGAAGGATGGGATTGCTTTACAATACACTTTTAGCTCACAGTGTCTGAATCATTTGCTTCCTGGAAGTATTTTCTTAGTACTGATGATATCCAACACCTCAGAGCTCAGCATGTTATGTTTTTATTCAGAAAAGCTAAAGATGACATTTCTAGCATTATATCGCTAAACCCACAATCGACACCAGAGCTAAAATCTGGGATACTTACAAGAAGTGATCTCAGACATCTTTTCTGAGTGATCTCTGGTACAAACAGACTTCAGTATAACCAGAAAAGACAAGAGCCAAGAGGCAATGGGAAAGACAGGTTACCCTTTCCACTGTACACGTATAACAGTAAGCATTAAACAGCACGAAGCGAGAGGCATCAGGAAACCCACAGCAGAGTTGGAAATCGGACCTGTAGATGACTCCTGCCTGATACTTCCACTGTAAGGCTGTGTAGGAAAGCCAGGAGGAGAATGTAGGTCTTGTATATGTTTTAAAACAAGTGAAAATTGCTTTATCAGCGATGCCATCATCATAAACCAGATCGAGCTTGCTAGCCCTGTGTTTGAAGCACTGTGTGGTTTTGTGAGAAACCATTTGACGTTTGGGCTAGAAAAGGCTGTGGAAGAAGTTCAGTAATGCGTCCTCCTGCAGACTGAAGGTGATATTCAGTGCTTTGAGTATCCAGCATAGAAAAATGTGCTTCTTCAAAGAAGGGATTTTTCATTGGTGAATTCTGAAGACTGCAGCAGTATCTGAATTAAACCTGAAATAAACACCAGGGAACAGTGGCAAAGGATTAAAGTGATTGAGTATTGTAGGGAAAGCTATAGGAACATCAAGTATTTTTTGTACAGAAATGGATTACTTATTCTTCAGCTCTTTATTTCAAGGATAATGCACTAAACAAATGGATTAAAGCTATTTTTGAGAATATCTGAAAGTAGGCCAGTAAGCCGAGTTTCTCAAATTGGTCCTTTTTCAACAATTTGCAAGACTTCCTCCTCATTTATAGCAGACAAGAGAATTCAGGTGAAAGCAGCATAGTGAGCTTTTGGGTTTTAAATGTTCCTGTGTCAGTGTACCCAGTATTTTTCAAATACTGTCACCGAATGAACTGAGAATTTGTTTCTAAAGACATTTTCTCCCCTTTAGAAGAATGGAACATTTGAGATACCCTTTGGCAGTTAAAGCATGTGAAAAAAAGTCAAAACAAATGGCATATTTGAGCTGATGAAAAAATCCTGGTAGTAAAACAAATGAGGTCTTTATTAAGATGAAATAACCAAACACATTATATCAACCATTTCTGAGCTGCCTATGGATTTCTTTAGACAGAAAAGTTTATGACATTTGTATTTCTATTAATCATTGTTTTTTATTTAATCTTACTAAAAGACTGCTATGATATTTCTTTCCCCTTATTTTTTAAATCATCTAGGTTTATTTTCAAATTGTATGCTAATGATTTATATTAAACTTCTGGAAGTATCACCAGCTTCCTACAGAAACACACAATGGAAGAAGAAGGAATGCTTTTACTGAAGCACTATTCTGTAGAGCTCCTACCACTAGCAACAGCTAAGAGTATTTTCTTTACTCTCAGCTGTGTGATATAGTAGTGAAGATCACCCCATGTTTTACAGCTTGTTAAAATGCAATGCACATGTATAGAAGTTAAAAACACACAGCTATTTTTAAGTGCATTTCTGGGGAGGGCTAGAGTTAGTTGCCTTAAAAGGACATTAATAGTACAATTTAAAGCTCAGAGGTTAAGGAAATATAATGAGACATCTTAATTCAGTGGGTTCAGAAATTACTTTAGCAATTTTAAGCATATGTTCACCTGTGTTTTCTACCAGGTGCTGATCTGAGCACTGTTTCTCCTCACAGCTGATTCCTGATGTTGCTTACTTTTCCTCCCCAATTACCTATCTTCCTTTCTCTTTCTTAGCAAGTGCCAGCCTTCAAAACCAGCTTTTCCTTGCAGCACCAACAACCTCTAGTCTTAATTTCTTTATCTTATGTTCTTTGCCCCTATTAGTTTAGATCAGATCTGACTTTCTTCCCATGTGCATGAGTTTCAGGGCAAAGGAGAACAGCAAATATGTTTAAACAACCCCTCCCCCTCCATACTCCCATTAGTTTTAATGTCTGACAGGGCTCAGCAGGCAAAAATAGACAATTCTACCTGGTTTATAGCAGAATCAAGTATGGATGGATTTTTAAACAGAAAGTAAAATGCACATCTCACAAAAGCAGCTAAACCATCAAGAAGAAGAAAACTCCCACATTGTGGCAGACACCCAGCATATGAAAACCCCGTTTGTCCAGCTAATTCCAAATTGAATAGTGTATTTTGTAATGTGAAGTACTTGGTTGTCTGGAATATATGCTAGGAAAACCTCCTGTATACACACAGACAAAACACACTAACCCATTCCTTTTCCCTTCTCTGGGATTCTTCTTAAGTTTCCTAATTTCATTGTGCACTCATGTTGCCCAATATAGCAGTGCTGCAGTGTATTTCAATTAAAGATTGGTGATAAAAGAAAAACAAACAAAGAGAAAAAAATGTTTCTCTTTTTTCAGAAACCCTACTGACAAACTGAACTTTGGAACACATTATTGTAACAGATTTGAAGGACAGGACAGATGTAAAAGCAATATTACACCCTCAAATTCATCACTACAGAAAGATAACTGAAGAGGTTTCAGAAATACAATAAAAACTTTAAGGTGGCACAAAGATACCATAGAAGAGTGTTATGAACAAAGGTTGTTTTGTGTTTTTCTTGTCATATGACTCAAATGCCTTTTCATTTCCTGGCTACAGGTGATCTTTAGAAATGGCATTTCTGTCAATTGGATTTTTTAAACTTCCATGTTCTCTTAAGATTCTTCTTTCAAAACCTAACTTCCAAAGCCCAGTAGGACCAAATCTGATATTCTCTTTCATAAAAATAGAAAACATTAACCCCCCCAAAAAAAACCCCTCTTGATTTGCTTTAAGCTTTACGTTAAAATATGACTCCCAGTCTTATCTTAGACTTAGAATTTATAATTCTAAGTATATCCCTCAACCTTCTGTATTACTCTTTCTAGCCCTCCACATCCATTCATTCAAAAGGTATTCCTGATTCCTTTCAAAATCAAGATCCATAATCATGGACGACTCCTTCCCCTGCAAATGAGTAACCCAGATGTGATAGAAATTTGATCTGTATCCCAGCTCAAAGTATTTTTGTTCCCTTTTTTTTGTTAGGCTAAGAAGTGTTTTCTTTGCCAGAAGGGAGGTGTTACACCCTTTCAGCTGCAGATCAAGATTCATGGAAAGCCCCAGAACCAATTGCTTCTGATGTCCAACCACCACCACTCTGCCTACTGACACCCCCAGAGGGCTTCATGGACTACAGCTGCCTTGTATACCACCTCAGAGGAGAGCTCTGGACTGGAACCAGAGTGTGTGACAGGGCACATCCAGCCACACTGCATTCAGAGATGTCTTTGGAGGGTGGCAGAGACCAGCAGACACTGGAAACTCATCCCTCTCTCTTCTGACTTCACACAACCAGTGCTCTGTGGGAAAACTTACGGAGAGGAGGCATAACAGAGACTTTCAACCTTAATTTCACATGTTAAGGAGCATGTATCCCAAAGTATCTCTTTAGATGCTTCTCCTCCAAATGAGCAAAAAATCAGCAGGCATTGACCTGAAGGCCCTGACAGCACCAATAATATGCCCTCCAAAATATTAATTCAGTAGCAAGCACTCCACCAGATGTATTCCCTTAGGCTTAAAGTCACCTTTCAGTGGTTGCCTTTTTAAAGTTTTTCCTGAAACAGCAGTTGCATCCTGCTGCTGCAGCAAGCCCCACATAACTCCCAGTAACAGCAGTTATGAGAAATATGAGGATGACACTGGTAAAAAAAACAGCTGTAGCAGCTAGTACTAAGGCACACATTGAGGCTACACAAGGAAATGAAAAGTGTGGCTTGTGTTTATATTTGCTGTTGGTATCAGATATGGAGTAGGTAATCTCCATCCTCAATTCTAAATGCCTTTTTCTGCTCCTTCTCCACAAAGCAAAGTAAATCCCTGCAGATTTAGCACAAAAGAGCCCTGTTCCACATAAAGCATGCTGATGGCACTGTGAACACAACCAGTTCCTTGAAGGAAATGAAAGGAGAACCTACTGTGCCAAACTCAGCTTTTGAGCCATTATGAAAAAGTATTTTAACCACCTTAGAGTCCTTTAACTATCTATAAGTGTTTCATTTCTATTTATCATGAAATTAGCACAGGTTACTTATGATGGGAACACATTTGCATTGACTAGAAACTAAGCCAATCAAATCAAGAATCAGGATTGGTAAAATCAATGAAGCTGTGGAGAACACAAGTCATGACTTGAGTTAGTTTTTTTAAAATAGCCAGAATATGGTTCAAATATTTTAGAGAACCTTAGAGAGTCTCAACAAACACATAGCCAGACTCCACCTCTTTCCCAAATGTATGCCTATAAATGTAGACAAGCAAAGTGTAAGAGGGGCAACAGATCAGCAATGTAAAATGCCTAATTGTCCTGCGTAATACACAGTGTTATTCACAGACCCAGGGCCAGACCCTCAGCTCTCCAGGTTCATAAGATGAACCGGATATCTACTACCTTGTACTGAAACCCAGGCATCGTATCTCCTTGAAAAAAAGATGCAAGGAGAAGGTCTTCCTCCTCCATTCCCTGCCACCCCACTACCCATGAAACAAGAAGTGATCTGTATTGTGTCTGAAAGGGAAGGTGGAGTTCAACCTATAGATGTTTTTTTTGCTCAGGCTGTATCTGCCATACCTCTGCTGTCATTAAGTACCTGAAGCTGATTCTAGTAGAGTCCTCAGATAACTCTCACCTCTCTGTAAGTGGGAATAGACTGCTCCCATTTGAGTTGTCACTTTGATTTTGTCTTCCAGAGTGCATTTTGTGTTCCTTCTTTTGAAGTCTGACACTTGCAGCTTCTTTGTGTTGCTAGCATCTTTGTATGCTAAGCTGCACATACGAGGTTTCTCAAATGGAAACTGAGGGGAAGCCATAAAAATAAGTTATCATACTTAACTAACTGGACAAAGTCAACAAACTCCAGAAAAAAATAGCATTAGTGGATAGGTTTAAGTCTCTGGATAGTCTTCTAATCTATTCCTTGTTTTTTAGTGATGATGAGATGAGTTCTGTGCTGTGAGTAGCAAAGAATTTTTGATGGAGAGTTAGGAATTTTTAAAGGAGGATATGATTCATAGAGGCCACAAAAGATTTGCTTTATTTATGATCTACTTCAGGGTTGGTAGTAAACTCATTACTTTAGCAGTACTGAACAGAGATTAATAGGGCAACTCTGAGAGATGGAAAAGCAGGGAACAAGACATGTCAAGATGCTTATGTTCAAAGAATTATATCAGCTGGCCCTTGAGAGGATAACAGTTCTACAGGTGCAGGGACTAAAAACATCGTGTAAAAGCTCAGCATTTCTATTAAAAAGCTTATAAAATTCACAGTGAAATCTGGTGGATATAGTTCAAACATTACCTTAAACACACCAAAACCAGAGAAAACAACGGAATTTTGTAACAGTGTGAAATGAGCTTATAATAAACATCTCTCGACCAGACTGGATGCCACAGAGGCTCTTCATTGTCTCAAAGGGTTTTTACAGCAGCAGTGTGACACTTCCTTTTCTAATGTTTTAATGATTTTGTGAGACAGAAGACAGCATTAGAGATCCTACAATTCACTCAACAGCCTGCATAGTCAGACCTTCTAGTAAAATACAATCACAATTCAGATTAGAAGGGACTGCTTGACCTTTTTCATAGTGAAAAGCCTGTCTCACTTGCTCTTGTTTTATCCTGTGGACACTGCCTCATTGTGAAGAGCACGACTCCACTTTCTTGCTGCCTCATAAAACCCCTCAAAGCCGCTGCTGGAGCTGGCGAGACAGCTCCGGTGCCTCAGGCTCTCACCAAGAGTAGGTTTTCCAGCCCCTGATTGCATTTCTAGGTCTTTGCTGAACTCATGCCAGTTTCCCAATCTCTTAGTATTGGCTCCCTCTCATATAACGAGGATCTACATCTAAGTAAGCTCTTCTTTCATCTCTAACTTGCAGAAAAAATATACAGCCTCAAAGGACCTATCCTACAGACCTCTTATTGCACTGGCTGTTTTCTGACAGTGCTTATTTTCCATCTTTATCTGTGAAGAGAACTCAGACTGAACAGCCCCATTTCCTCAGTCACGTTAGATTATAGAAAGTTCAACCATAATGTCACTCTTTTTATTTCCTTTGAACTATATTTTTCAAAAGATTTGTAAAAAATAAAACAAGGGAAAATCAGCTCTAGGAAGTGGGTCACTACTTAGGATGCTTGCCTGTGAATTTGCCAAGATTAACAAGAAAATAACACCAGTCAGCAAGATTTTTGGTTACTTGTACTCTATAGTCCTACTATCTTCAATGGTTTTACTTTCATACAGTTCAGGAAGTTTCCTATATTAACAGTAGTTTTCTGAGATTGCTCCTAAATCACAAAAAGATCTGTTTGTAGTAGGTTTACTCTTTTCCTCATTTTTGTGTCAACAAAGAGAAAGATGCTGAAGCATGTCAGTGCAGTGTGATTTACCCAAGCACTTCACGGTGCCAAAGAGTTCCCCTCATCTGCACAGGTACACATTGCACATATTGGATCTGATGCTGATTAATTAGATTCAATAGAATAAACCAAAGCAAATAATAGACCAGGGTGAACAGCCAAAGCAAACAGCTTGTAAATAACTCAGTGGCTGAAAACCCAAATTCATCCAAGTAACTTCAGCAAACATGAACCACTAACACACTGCCCAAAAACCAGGAATGACTCTCAGCCAGGAAAAAAAACCCAGCTAAATTAGCATGAATACTATTTTCTCAGCCTTAACCTTTACATTAAGTTCCACGAGGCAAATCTGTTACATGTTGTTCAGTTTGAGAATTGCATAAAAACTCACTGCATATGTCTATTTTTACCTCCAGCCCAGAAAATATTTTTTCCTTATTTCAGACCTAACTGGGGTATCACATTTTGCCAAAATTCTTAAATCAATGGTAATTATTAGTCAAAGGTTTTACACTAATGTTCTTCCTTACCAGTATTTTTGTATATTGCACATTTTTATAGATTTTGTTCATAAGATCAAAACCACTTACAAGTCTTAGTCCCTTTTTTTTAAGAAATGATCCAAGTCAATTTTCCATTTACCTCCAAAGTAAAAATTACAACATTATATGAAGATTTCTTGATGTTTATGCCTTGAGCATATCCTTGCTTGATACACTGATTTGGTAAGGAACATGCTTTCATTAGAAAGCAGCCCTTGTTCACTGCGTATTGTATCTTCATCTTTGCAGGAGAGCTGTCTTTGAACTCATGTACTCATACAAAGTAGGATTTAATGATATACAACACTTGCATGCAACCTAATTACATCAGAGCCTAGAATACTTTCTTGTGGTTCAGTGACAAAACTATAAATGAACACTTTGAACAAAATCCCGAAGTGGTTAAGCCACATTATAAAGTAGTGACATTTGGCTGAAGAATCAAAACCGTACAAATAAATAATTATGTATGCGTGCTTGAGCAGGCTGTGCATGTGAAGGAAGATGAGTCACTTCATTTTTACACTGGCCTTGTGACAGCTGAGCAATGCAATTATCTTCTTTTGCATTGTGCTAGTTTTATCTCATTGGTATTAGATTTTTATTTTTTCCATATTCTAATTTCTGCGTCAGGTGAAATGCAAGGCTCAGGGAAACAAGGCATTGCTATAATTGAGTTTGCTCAGGTTTGATCTAAAGAATGTTTCAATATTTTTAAATAAAGCCAGAGTGGTTATTACACACCCAAATAATGACCAATAAATATTCCTACTGGACGGTTTTAAATTGGATTTACTCTAGTTTAAATCAGGAAAAAGAAAATCAAGAAAATCCTTTCAACCAGGCCAGAGGGTTTACTGAATCCATACTACGAATGAAATGTATTTATGAAGGTGTATAATGCTAGAAACATATTTTTGGCTTTTGTTCATATGCCAATAATAATAAAAAAGGCCAAAAGTTACTATATTTATAATGAGGACTATGCTAGTTGACTTATGAAATATGTGTGAGCACAGGGCAAATGGCAAAAGGCAATGCTAACCTACTATTATTACTACGAAAACATGTGGGCAAATGAAAAATACACAAAATCTTGAGACTGCAAATACATAGCAGAAAGCCTGGGTACACCCTTAAATAATGAAATGTTAATAAATACCCCTTCCCTATTATAACATATAGCCCAACTGGAATTAATCTGATTAATCTGATGTCAAAAAGACTTCTTCCAGTACCAGGCTTTGACAAGATTCCTGTAAAGTCAGTTAAGTTGGACAACTATCAAGACAGAATTAGTTGTAAAATTAAATGTGCTTCTCTTTTTACTAATGAGCTTGGAGACCAAGCCTGTTCATCACAAATAGATTCATATGAATAAAAAGAAAACAGGAAAGTATTCCTGGTAAAGTAGCATACAAAGAGGAAGGCAGTCATATTTTGCACTTGTTTGGAATATGGGATTCAGACTATTAATATGAATGTCTATAATAGTAGACATACACAGCTACAATAGAATACCTACAATATAGTGTACAATAGTGCATATTTTGTACATTAAAATGAGGTGGCTGTACACTAAAATGAGAGCAGATCTCTGTAAAGCAAGTGTCAAAATTTGGAATCTCACCTGAAGTGACAAACATATACAGTACAGTAGTCAAGCTTTTACTTAACCTATTGCTAGCAGTGTGAAAGGAGTTTTCACCTTGCATCTGATTATCTAGGCTGACTCAGCAGTGAGACTAAGAGCACTGACCTGATGGCAGCACATGTGTACCTGCATAAAACGGGAAAAATACCCTGGCTTTCAGACCACCTCCATTATCTTCATAATTTTAGCCTTGCTTAGGTTACATTTCAGGGTTACAGTACAGGAGACGTGAGTGGGTATGCAGAGGCTGCTCTGCCAGAGCTCTGCTGGAACATAGGTACTCCTGCAGTGCTACAGGTCCTGTCTCACCACGTAAGCTAAGGGAGGCACATTGGTTGCAGCCAAAACTACCAGATCAAATCCAGGTTTCATTACTCGTTTTGTAGCTCAGTGACATCATCAAATCATACAACTCTAGCAAAGAAAAAAGTAACTGGTCCACTGACTCTGAAATCCTACGTACCGCAGTAGATATTCTTACTAGCCCATATTACTGCTGAATGAGTCATACAGAAATGTTTAGGAATATAAAAAAATAGAATTGAGAAGATGACATGTCATTTTGATCTTAATATTAAATTCTGAACTTCAGTGGTGAAAACCAGTGCAGATTACCTCTTTATATAAAAGTATTCCAGCAGTGCAAGTTCTCCCATGCAGCACATTTTGCAGATACAGCAACTTTCTTATATGATTGTGAATAGTAAGCAATCCATGGGCAACACTATACAAGAGTAAAAGGATGAAGAGCCTTACACACAAAACCTATTAAAACTAAAACCACAAGGCTCTGTTTTCAAGCCATTCAAAAGTCAAAGTCAGAAGCATTACTAATGACAGGCACATGTAATAAGAGCTGTGTGGTGAGGCAATGCATCGTTGTGGCCAGATTTAGAGCCAGATCATCACTTTAGAAATATCAATAGCTGGATAAGGTCCAAGCTACTTCCTCATCAAAGCAGTGTGACTCTTGACTCCAATGAAAATAATAACCTCACTTTGTGCAGACAAAGTCCTGATCAATAATGAATCTTAACATGTCTAGGGGATCTTCTGCCTTCTCAAATGTGAATTAGTACTGACACCTTCTTAGCATTCCACCAGCTGTGGCTGCTCACTGAAAGCTGAGTGGCAAATGTGGGTTGCTGAAAGTTGAATCAAAATGTGATATTTGAAGTGTGTTTTACCATGAAAAGTATGATACCACTGTAAAAAGTGGCTGAGGGAAAACTAGAGAAACATTTGACTGTGGTTTTTAAATGTCTGATATGAAATGAAATGTGGTGTGACACACACATTGTTAGGGCCCTAAAACATCACACAAGACCTTAGCCCTTCAAGCCACCTCTTCAGCTTTTGGAGCCAAAGGACAATCGTTAATCTTTTCAAGTTTCTCATGGATTACCATACAGCTTGCTCACCAAACTTGTAACTGAAAATACTACCAATTTTGCTGTTTAACATAACACTACAGATTAGCTATGGCCTACATATCAAAGCCACACAACTCAAGAGTTAGAGATACAACTCTGGACTGCTCAGATTTCATTCCTCTAGTCAAACTTCTGACAGTTTGTCTTTCAAAACAAGCCAGTATTCACCAAGAGGGTCTCTGGAAACCCCTGGGAAAACAGGAATTACTAAATTAGACCCCTGACCCATTTAATCCTTTCTCTGGTAACATGAAGACTCAAGAAAGTAGGCACTCATGACCATCACAATAGGTTTCAACTCTGATTTTCTGTGTAATTCAATGATTGACTTAAATGCTAAATTGCAGGCTTTGCTCTTCATTCTGCACTTTTATTATCATAAATCTGGTTGTGAATTATAGCTTTAGAATCACTACATTCCTAAAATATATTTAAAAGCATGTTCTGAAGGTCTCAATTCTATGGCTAACGTTCACATGAGGAAAGAGGCTTCCTCTGTGATCAAGTTCTACACTATATACACAAGCATGCTAACACAAATGCAGAATTCTCCATGCTCTGGGAAATCTGTTTTACCAGTAGTAGGGTAGGACTGAGTCCCCAAATAAACATCTAGTGCATTTTGTGTAAGTCTTGTTATTCGTTTAGTAAGCGTTACAGTAGACGTTAAAATTCAAAATACTCATAGCCACTACTCTGATAGAAATGTAAGTATCTCAAACACGCATTTGAACAGACATTCTGCAGGACTGAGTGAAAATTCATCAAAGAGCATAAATGCTTGCGTAAAAACCCACTGAAGTTGGCAGCACAAACGTATGTGAAACTTCTGACTGAATCAGGACCACTAACTGCTTCAAGCCATTTTTTAATCTGGACTTCCAGAGATGTCACTACCATTCCACTCACATGCCCTGCACTGCATAGTTGCATGGATAATGTTTCATACATATATATATATGATATATATAGACTCAGAGGCAGAAAAACACATTTTACTCATAGCATTCCAAGTCTTCCCTGGAGCACATATACATATCTTAAATTCTAGAAACCCTGACTTTGTAGTATTTCTGCAGAAATTAAGCTTGTCTAATGTTTACACGATGAAGACCTTAAAATCAGGCTTCTGAACTCAAATTTATATGCTTTAAGAAACTACCTGATTTTTAAAAGCAATGAGCCTCAGGGGACTCTGGTGGATTTAGGTGAGAGGTCTTCTAAGAGAGCTGGAACACATACCTAATCTGCTCCCTTTGTCGTTGGTAGGAGTATTAGTGTTGAGCTCAGCAGATCTCAGCTGCTAACTTTAAGACATCTGTTTTTGAAAACAGGTAGTCATAGGAACTGAGTGCCAAAGAACAGGGCAGGGTTTTCAGAACATCACAAATGAAACACAGTCCCTACTTCTGAGTGTTTACTGTTATTGCTTGCTTGAAAAACTAACAAGTGTATGGGAAATAGGATATGAGAAAGATGTCTTCTTGTTTCAAAATAATTTTAATCCTATCGTACCTCCTATGCCTAAGCCTTGAAAGAGAAGATATGCCATCTGTTTCAATGAAAAATGAAAAGTATATATGTATACAAACCCACATGTAATTGGGGCACTCCAGGAACTTGGGAGAGCAAATACAGAATCTATCTTTAAAATATTAAACATGGAAAATTACAAAACAATAAAACATCTGTCCTTTCAGCACTCTAATACTCAGGGTAATGTTTAACTACTACAATTATACTCATAAATTTTCCTCAGAGCGTCACATTTCTGTGCTCATCAAAGTAACATAAAGTTCATCATTTGCAGCAACAGACTGAAGGAGTTCAGCAAGCTCAATTCTCCCTGTTTCTGTTTAACTTTCATTTCAATTATTGGTTATTAGTAGAATCTTCTCAAATACATTTCTCTTTGAGGTGCATTTTCTTTTAATGCTTGAGTTTCTTCATACTGCACCTGATGAACTTCTCAGCATTTTAGTTATAATTACCAAATTCAAAATGAAAATTAAACCCACTTAATTATGCAATTGTTTTCCAGACAGCACAATAATTAAAGTCCTCAGAAAAGCAGCCCAGAGGCACTGTCTGTGCAGAAAGGTAAAGAACATATAATATAGGTGTCTCAAAAAAGGACTATATATAACATTTTAGGGAAATATATATGCATCCCTGGACAGATAGTCTTAAGAACTGTGTACCTTAATCAACATAGGATTTATACAACAGAGCACGTGCAGCAAGACATACCACCGTGATCTGTCTGTTCAGAAGTTCTAACAGACTGAAACTATACATGAAATGACAAAAAAATAAGGTGAAAATAAAATGCATGACAGATTAAGAAGAAAAATTAAAAACATACGTGGGATTAATCTGCAAATAAAGCAGCTAAAAGTTTACTAACTAATGCATAAAAAATAATAAAACTGAAGATGTTCTTATTAAAGGACTAATCTAGAAAGGTATCTCTAGTGTTGTGATAAAGCCTCAAGCAGTGGAATTGAAGGTGTACAGATGCCATATTAAAAGACAGTGTAGTGTAAACTTATTTAGACACAGGTTTCTGAGCTATTACACTTTCCTAAGCTTTGGAAGTATATGCAGCTGAACACAGCAGAACCCAAACCAGCTGGACTCTCTCATACAATGAAAGGGTAAGTCTAACGAAGTTTCACATTTATAACTTGCATGAGAAATCCTTCAGTTAAATCCGAAAGAAACACATTTACCTTTCTAAAAAGCCCTAACCCCTCCATTCTAGCTTTGTGAGGTAATGACACAGGACAGGATTAGGCTATGATCAGATGGTGGGACTGGTTAAAAACCACAGAATTTCTGCTGCTGCCCAGAGACAGGAAGGATGACTGTGTCTGTACTGGACAAGTCCCACCAGCTGCAAGGGGTGATACAAGCCCTCAAGTACTCAGAACCCATGTAGAGAATGGCCCCTCTGTATATAACTTGCACCACCTCTGAATTAACTGTGCCAGAGTTATTATGCTATATCTTCCGAATGCCATCACCACACAGAAAATGCTGTTACATTAGAAGAATATGCGAACAATGATTTTCTTTTTCATGCTAGAAGCCTCAAACTGCTACACAAGAAATCAGCTTCCTTCTGTTCCCAGAAGTTAACACTCATTTCACATGTGTTTCGGCACTTGGCAGTACATAATTATTGTCTACACTCTTTGCCATGAAGCACTTTCCTTTTATAATTAAGAAATCCTTTGAATTGTGGACAGTTAGCTTTCCTACTGCTGAAGACTGCAACCAATTAGTATGTAAATTACAAGTTGACACTGACAGCTCTTATGGGCAAGATAATGCTCATGAACCAAAGACTACCTCTGCTTAATGCATAATCAATAGAAAATACTGATTTTTAGAAGCTTCAAAGCATTTAACTTTGGGTGGACTGGAACACAGAACTGCTTGCTTTCTTCTATCGGTGTGAACCAAGGCACAGGCTCAGTGAGAATCAGAAGATGCAAATTTCTTTGGAAGAAAGTCTTCTTTCACTTCCTGTTTTTACAGTTCTTACCTTCACTACACTTGGACTCGCACCTCTGTGCTGCTCAGTCTGTGTGGCACTCATGAGAAAAAGTGGTTCTGGAAAAGAGATATAAAGGAGGCAAACTACTCCTTGAGACTGTGAGATCTTTTAGCAGTTCCAGGAGTGTTATCCAGTGCTTGAATACATTAGGACACAGCATCCTGCTAATCAGCTCCTGCTTCTGCCTTCCAAGTTCCCTAAGTGTGCTTTGTGTAGCTATAAAGCACTAGCAGATATCAAGCTTTTTTTATATAAATATGCCTATACAGCAGGTCTCAAACTGTTTAGATAACTGTATTTATATGTAAAACTGGTGTTTTTTCAGTGAAACTACTGGGTTGATGTATTTATTGTGCACTTGGATACATGTCTGAAATTAGATTTGAGGGCATTTGCTAATTCTCCATTGCAACTATTTTACCAGTTTCTTGACAATTATATGAAAAAAACCCCAACAACACAACAACAACAACAAAAAAGCAAACACCCCCAAAACAAAACCAAACCAAACAAAAAACCACTTCTACTCCATTTTGGTCCTTTCAGCTGTTATTACCCTGCTGTAAGAATTTATCACCTCAGGTACTACTTGATACACAGAAGTCCACGAAATGTCTTTAGAATTTACAAAATACATAAAATCAGCTTGATACAAGATTCCCGTAAAGGGATTAAATTTACAGCGAACGGCCTTTGTTACTTCAGTGAGGAAAGACACGTTGGCTAAACCTGCCAGAGCGGGCTGAGTGCCACTGACCCTATGTCCTAAGCCCCATGGAAGAAAGCAGTCCCCCCCGGAGACACGTCGCTCCCGCGGACCCCAGCCCCGTCCCGCCGCCACCACCGGGCCGCTACCGCGGGCACCAGGCCCTGCCCGCGGCTCCGCCACAGCCACGAGTGCCCCCTGCCGGCGCGGGAGGCCGGCAGCCTCGGCGGCGCCGCGGGCGGGCAGCGGCCCCCACAGGCCGAGCCGAGGGCGACCATCGGGGTGCAGGCGGGAGGCGGAGCAGTGCTTGCAGCGTGGGCAGGGGCAGCATCACTGGGCCTCCGTAATTCTGATGCTTTAGGCTTCACAGAGGGGAAAAGCACGACCAGTACAGAAAGCAAACGGCGAGTCCCCAGGCCAAGGCACTCCACGGCCACGGCCCGGCGCGGCCCCCACACGTATGTCCACAACCGCCAGCCCGCTGAGACCGGCTCGGCTCGGCTCGGCTCGGCTCGGCTCGGCTCGGCTCGGCTCGGCCTTGCCCGCTCCGTCCCTGCCAAAGCGGCCGTAGTTCTCGGCGCCCCGCCGCACCCCGTACTCCCATAGGCTGGCGGCGCCTCAGCGACAGCCAATCAGAAGGTAGTTGTCAGGCTCTCCCGTTTATTTTTAGCATGAACAGACAGAGGCGGGTGGAGATGCACGCACGGGCACGGGGGCGCGCACGGGCACGCTCGCACGGGTGAAGCGAAGGGCGGGCGGCAGAGAGATGCTTGTCGACTACAGCACGAGCGGGCGGCAGGGTCCTGGGATGCACCGACTGCCGCGCACCGTCCCGGGGAGAGGGAGCCCACAAAGTGTGGTGTTAAAACAGTACTTTAATGTCAATGGCTGCTGCAGCCGAGGGTGGCTCTGCGGACCGCCCCATCCCCTGTCTTCACAGCTTTGCTTTCCCGGGCCTTGAAACGTTGAGAAGGATGGGCCTGTGCTGGTACCGCACGCGAAATGGCTGATCCCTTTACCCCTGAGCACAGGCAGAGCACAGCCTTTTGAAATGTGTAGCGGCGGGAGGGAAAGCTAGGATTACTAGTGTGGGCTAAATTCTGCATCCTCTTAAATTTTGTTTTGTATATTCTCAAAGTCACGCATAAGGTAGCTGGTTATTTCTAACTGATGGGCTTCTGACACGTCAGTTACTACTGAATAATGATAGATGTGTAGGTTCTGGAGAAGCAAGATGAGATACAAAAGTGGATAATGCTGATGCTGAGTATTTTTGAGGGTTCGTATGTTTCAGGTAGCTGGAATTGCATTGTTTTCCAGTTTCTCATAGAGGTACAGATTCAATACAGTGTTTTCATGTATTCCTGGAGGATTAGACGTGCGCTGAAGCATTCAGTGGAGTACAGGGATGAAGCAGAGCCCCTGGGTTAGTGAAGGCTAAAGTGCAGTAAGGAAAACTGTCCAAATATTAAAATTTACTTAAAGCAGTAGCGATATCAGTATACTGTAGAAACGTCAAGGAAAAAAATGTTCTTGCTAAGCCAGTTTTTAAGACCCTTCTGTAAGTATAAAGAGTTTAGATATTCGTCTAAATATACAGGTGTTTTGCCACAGGTGATCAACTCTTTGGGGGTTTGTGCATAATGATGGATCATAATAGATTCTTGGGCTTTGTAGGGACTTGCTCATATAAAATGCGAAGAGCAGATGAAATGCAGACCTGTCTGTGCAGTAAATCTGCAGCCTCCAAAAGCAGTAATCTGATCTGCAGGCCTTGTGGTGAGCCTACAGCGCAGGAATGGATTTCAGCATCCACGTGCATCAAGAGAGTTTTGTATATCTCGAGAAAAAAATCTTGCAAAATAAGACAGCCTCTCCAAAGTCATCCAACAGCCATTCGCTGTCCAATGAACAGTATTCACTGACAAATCTTTCAGTATCAGGGCAGAAATTTGCCTGCCTGCTCCTTGTTGTCACCAGCCCATGTGACGATCATTGTCAGGCTGTTCCAAAATCCTTGTCCTCATTACTTGATCCCCATGGATGCTTTTCAGTTGCCAGCAGGACATACCAAATCGGCAGTGAAACAAAAGAACAAAGTCTGTTGCAACAATGTTTGGATGCCATTTAAAAAAAGTGGCCTGTGGATTTAAAATTTGCTTGGAAAAAAAAAAAAAAGCTGTTTATTCTGTCATTGCCAGAATATTGATATAGTCAGAAACATTATTTCAAAGAAATTTTTACATGTCATTGAACGTTTTCTCTCTGTTCACGGGTTGTCAGTCTTATGTGCAGATTAAACTTAAGTTCTCACAGAGGAAGTTCACGCAGCGTGAATTCCGTTAGCTTTGCTGATCCCATTATGCACCATAATGCGAGAATGAAGATTGCTCTGCATAAATATTCATCTAGCATCTTTCAAGTTTTCACTTTTCATTCTGCTGCTGCCTGACCCTGTCTGCCACTTTTCTCTGAATAATCATTACTGCTGAGCAACCCATTTGGAGAAAAATGCATTTGCAAGACTAAAATATCCAAGCAGCACTGGACTTGTGAATTGTGGCTAGGACACATTGCAGACCATTGCAGTGTATAGCTGTGGATGTTAAAATGTTCTAATATGCTGTTGGAATTGATGTGCATTTTTCTCTCAGTGTCATAACCTCTGGCTCACACGGAGGCCACACAGAACACAGGTGGCAGCACCCCAGTTTTCACTCTGGCCACTCTGAGTCCAGTTTCTATAGCTTCCCAACCTAAAGGCTCTGCTTTGTGCAATGAGGGGAATTGGAATGGGTGCAAATGACATAAACAACATGTTGTGTTTTTGTGGAGGTGAGGAGTCAAGTCAATGGCTCTTTCCATAGCAAGTGAGTTAAAATGACTACACATTAGAGAATTTAGCCCAAACATGATAAAATTTACCACAATTCTCAACAGGGCATGGGATATGAATGCCTGCTCTCCACTATTGTTAAATCAAGCCATTAAAGGAAATTGCCTTTGTGGTCTGTTCCCAAATGCACTGCTTTGTCTTTCAGACTATGTGTTTCCAGCATGTGAGAACAGGCACAGATTTTCTAGGTGAGCTAAGGGGATTGCATCCCCATCCCCCTCCAATGGCACTGCAGTGTGTGGAGTGTACTTAACTGAGCATGTGATGGCTGTGTGTATTAGCTGTTTGTTTTCCCACTCTCTGTTTGCCCTCCACCCTCTACAGTTATGCAGCTGAGTTACCTACATTTGGGAAAATCAGGGTCAGCAACCCTGTAATGTAAGGAATGACCATTGCTGGGAAAATCATTCTCCAGACCATGGGGTCTCACACCTGTATTGCCATACTGTGAATTCAGGGAGATGAGCATGATAAGCTTTTCAGTGCCTCAGACGTGCAGTCACAACTCCCTCATGCAGAGCTCTCCTACAGAATAAAAACCACCCTGTCTCGCAGCTGCCTGAGAAAGGCAAGAGACACTGTAGGGATGCATCCCCATGGCAGGAGTGTGACGAGCCACTTCACTGGCTGCGCTGCAGGTCTTTCCAAAGCTTTCCTTGGGCAAAGCATTGTAGAGCACAACCTGTTCTCCCATGCAGTGCTCCAAGACATGCTGGCAGGGGGACACACACTTCTCTACTTATGTATAGTTTTGCCAGGTATTATCAAAATGTCTTTTTCTTTCCCCTGTTTTCATCCAGTCAGAATTCCCATACACAACACTTACATAATTACCCTGGTTATCAGCTTGACATCTTAATTGCAGAAACTGTGCTAACAGGGAAAAGCTGCTAGATAGCAGGCACTGATGCCATAACAGGTAACAAAGAGTAATCATATTACTCAAGGAAGACCAAAGTTGTGAAAATATGCTGTCTTCAAAATTCAAGTCTAAACCCGGCATATTTGCATGCTGACTGAAGTGAATGAAATTTTTTTCTAGCTAGAGAGCTTTGATCCAGTCTTTCAGCTAAAATACCCCAACCCAGTACAGAGTAGGAACATTCATGTGACAAAGGTTATATATATGATTCAGAAAGGTCTGTTACTGCCTGATGTAGGGCCAACTGCTTGGGCCTGGTCCTGCACCCATGTACTTGCCTGTCTGCTCACACAGAGACTAACAGAAGCCTGGACATCAAAGAAATGGGTGAGGCATTTTCCAACAGAAGAGTGGGCTGTTATTCTCTCTGTAAAGAGCTATTATGTTCGTAATAACACCCCGGTCTGGTTTAGTGGAAAGTTAGAATAGCAATCATTTTCCCATTAGCAGCAGCATAATCTCATTTTTAATGTGTACTTCATATCCACAAGCCTTAAAATAGATCTTGTCTCTGTGTTTTACGAGGACTGATGCTGACATTAATATCTCTCCATGCCCTATGCCTTTTTCTAAAAGAAAATTGTCATGTAAAAGACCCTTGTTCTTCTAATTAAGATCAAATAATTTGCAGAGTACATTATATTTTGAACCTGTCACTTCAGAGCGTATACATCACATTGACTTGTATGTGGTGCAGTCAATCAGCCGTGTGAGTGAAGGATTATGCACAGGCTTTCTGGATGCTTTGGGGCTTGAACCCTGCAAGCAGTAGATCACAGATGCTTTCTGTCATGTATTAATAGCTGGCTCAGCACAAGGACTGGAAGCCCAGAGCTCCCATAAATGCTAAAAACGTTTCACCTCTAGGACTTAGAATGCATAACTTAATGTGCCAGTGAAACACTCTGGAAGCTGCATTTTTCTCCAAGCTGCTTTTAAAAGGACCTGAAGTTCAGAGAGACATTAGTGCATCATAAAATTTTTAAACTAATGTGACACTGTGATTGTTTTATTTTTGCAGTGGAGGCTTATCAGCTATTTTCATAAGCAAAACTGCATTGTTTCAGATATGTAAGGACAAACCCACCTATTTGGCGTTCCTGCTTACGCAGTAAAGAGATGAGTAAATCTGGCCCACCCTTAATTACAGCGTTTCTTGTACAAACCTAAGATGGTTTGTCTTTACCATGTCAGTGGAGTGAAAGCAGCTTCTATAGTGGAGTCCCTGGTGAACCAACAAGGTGATGGCTCCTGGTCCTAGTCCTGATGCTCCACAGCTTGCTGTGAGACCTTATTAATGTCTGCATCCTAGGCCTTGGAAGAAGAGAGAGAATACAAGGTAGGTTTTTTTCTAGTTGTTAGTGCAGGTTTAGGAGTGAATTAGTATTTGAATTTGGTTCTAACCAAACAGGACTAATTTTTAGCATTGTTTTGCAGGATGTCCCTACCTATGTGCAACCTCAAATGGTGGGACCATTGCTGATAAACATTAATCAAAAGAACAGATTGATCTTTAGGGAGCATTCATTTTGGTACTGGAAATAGATGCTAATTTCCTCTGCTCTGTGCTAGATCTGAACCAATTCTGAAATGTAGTTCTTTAGTGGCGCATCCCCTGAGGAAATACAGTGATCCACATTTAGTCCCAATCCCTAATACACAGCCAACATATCTGGCTACATCAGCCTATCTGGTCAGCTTCATATTCTCCCCATCTGTGAGAACGTGGCAACGTGCTTTGCCTTGGGGACTGGGAATGAGTTCAGTAGCATTTACAATACGATCATTGTAGTGGAACAATGTGAAGATGGGGACTGATTCCATCCTTTTCCAGGCATAGCTCGTGTTCAAGGGCTGGCCTTTGTGTCAGTTCTTACCCAAGTTAATGAGTCTGGGTTACTGAGCACCCCCAGCCACAGCCGTATTCCAGGCCCATTTCTCTGTCCAGTGATGTCTGGAGTGCTTTGCTTCCTTGGTGCTGCTGCCAGTTCAATGGAGCTATCTGTGATGGTCCTTTAGACCTGAGGAATAACACTTGGGCCTATTCCTATGTTGAGTGATTTGGAGAATTTTTTGTGTTTCACAAGATACTTACAGCTGTGTTATCTGTGGGGTGCCCACTCTATTCTTCTTCACTTGGAGGGTGCAGAAGCAGATTCTCCTTGAATGTCTGATTGATTCCTCTCTTTCTTTATTGCCAGTGCTTCTTTTAACCAGGGAATAATTAACCTGCCTTGCCTCTCTCCCTACTTTCTTACTGCTTTGATGCATTAGTTTGTGAAGTGAGGAGAAAGTAACCAGAGCTCTGGGCATATCCTTTCTCTGTCTGCAGATGGCTTTAGGCAGAATCAGGACACACAGCCCAATGCGGGTTAGACAAATCATGCTGTACCATACGGCAGAAGCAGCTGTACAGCAAGGTAACATCTGAGATAAAGCTGAAATCCATCCCTGTTGCCGGTGGTGCTGTGGCTCTGGCAAGCTCACTGGTGTGTGCTGCCTCCTGGCCTCCCCCTTCACTGAAACATCAGCTTTTAGCCGCTGCCAGGGGCACTGTCATTGAAGTTGGTTTTTTTTTGTTATTGCTGCTGTTCCAGGTCAACGGATTGTATGTTCTTCCAGTGCACTGAAAAAAATAAATGATCTCTCAGAGCTGCATCATCTCACTGTTTTTTTCTTCAAGATTACTGTCATCAAGTGAACAAACATTTGAACTGTTCATGTTGATTTAGTTTCTTTTTTTAACTGGTCACTATTAAAAGTTATTTGGTTTCTACTTTATCTTGAGATAGGATTATGCATTATGGTAACCAGTTAGTTCAGATCCTGTTGTGTTGCTTTCTAGGTGTTTAGCCAAGAATTGGAGCAACAATTATGTAAATGCAGTCTTCTTTTCTGTGACTTTCAGTAGCATTTTTGCTGTGAAGTGACATTTACTTCTGAGAACAAAACAGGCTGTTTTAAGAATAATGATTACACCAAGAGTGAGAAAAATGCAATTGCAAATAATGTTCAAAAAGTTAAATATATCATGGCCTCACTTTGCTCTTTGCACAAACCCAATTAATGACTGGACAATTAATAACTGGATAAATTGCTCCAGGAGAATGCACAGTTGAATGGACTCCACACATCATTCACCTCTGAGTCCAGGTGACCTTTTAAGATACTTTTTGAGAGATTGCTACTGAGACTTCTTTTCATCCTCTCCCTAATTAAATATGCTTGTGTCTTGCCTTACCTTAGGATTTAAGCCCTGGAAGAGATTGCTTTTGTGCTCTTCAGCTTTTTAGCTATGTTGCCTCCTTTCCTAGAATGAGTTACCACAGACTTCACATTGTCCCTAATTTATTGTACCATGTGAGGTGTACCCGATGGCATTACTAGAGCTCAGAAATACACTATCACGGGATGTGGGATGTTTATAACAAAATGGGAAGAAAAATTAAAGCAGAAATCAGTCAAACAAACAAAAAACCCCAATGTGCCTCCTGCCCCAGCAAATGCTACTCTGAAGTGTAAAAGAATTTAAAGTCTATTTATTTGTACAAAGGAATGCACTAGTAATAGACAGCATTTGAGGCTTCGGAACTTCCCTTAGTATCTTCATAGCTTGCAAAGTGCCCTGTGTGTTCTAAAGTGAAAGGATCTCTCTCATAATCTTGTGTATGATGTTCATAAACTCATTCAGTTTTTAAAAGTGTTCTAAGGAGAAAGAACTCAGTATGTTGTTAAACAGCAGAGACAGACTGAAATTCATGAAATGAAAGATCACCTTAAGCTGTTGCTTTGAAGTTTCACCAGTTTTCCAGCTCATTTCCTACTGATGAAAACTTGCCAAAAGTACTCCCAGCAGAGATAAAAACTATTTGGCCTGCTGAAATCCACACACTTGGAGATTATCAGCAGATCAAAGACACAAGAGTCAAGCTGTATGCTATAGACAATTTACATAAAATTCATATATATATTTCACTGCCTATGTATCTCTAGCTAATTAATGAATGCCTTACGCAGGCAGCTCTAAGCAGGATGTGGAAAGATGTGCCAACAAAATCTGAAGCATGGAAAGCGTGTTTTGGATGATTGCTTTAGACTTTAAATATTGCTGGCTGACCCTACCAAATTCGTTTTTTTTTTTTTTCCTCTGGAAAACTTTCAATGATTCTTAGGTTTCTTAAGTTCCTCAATAACTGCTGTTGTTATTATTAGAGATTGATTGAGTCCAAAGTGTCTCTTATATTTTATTTTGCTATACAAGCACATCTGAATGGTTTATCTTTAATTAGATGATGGTTATTTGGAAAGGATATTTTGCACAGAAGCAGCAGCATCTAAGATTGAAATTCTTATTAACAGAAGTGTTTGAACCTGAAAGCTTTGTTTCTTATTTCTTCATTACATTCTTCCAATGGAAGGAGATTTTGGGCAGAGATGAGTTGAGCATCTACCAGGCAAAAGATTGTGCAGCAGCACAGCAGGATAAAGAACCTGGGGCTGCTCCTCCTGCTCCGTGCACCAAAGTGCTTGTTGTTTGCTAAGTGTGACACTCCTCACCCCTCATGGAAGTGGCATTTGCAAAAGCCGCTGATGGAGCCAAACATCCAACCCGGTGTATTTCAGCTCTGGGACAGGCTTCAATAAAGTATGCCAGAGGATCCAGATATAAACCTGCTACAGAGGTGGGGAGACACTTATTTTAACACTGCATTTTCATGTCATGGACTGAAAGGTTTTGTTTTCAACAAATCAGTGGGAAAAATCACATGCTACACTTTTTTAAGTGCCACAAGATAGAATTGTCCTCTGTAAGCCCAAGCGCAGAGCTTGCAACTCATTTCACAGTATTCCAGACCTTCAGCCTTAGTGGGGTGGTGAGTGGATGTGTAAGGAGTCAGAGATAAAATGGACTGGAGCAGAAACGAAAAGTAATCCTACTTGAGGTGAAAATCTCACGGTGATGTGGTGTGAAGCCACTGTAAATGCCTCTTCAATGATCTGTAAAAATACAAGCACAACATACAAAGCTCATTTTAATAGATTTTATTTTAAACCCTTACTTTGAACATATCAAGACTTCCTTCTCTGTATAGTCTGTCCTGATTTTTTTTCTTATTACTCACTGTGTGTTTGTTTGGTTTTAGTTAACTGCATTTCTCTTCCTGGGATAATGCTGTTTTATCATATTTCAGTCACAGTTTCTAGGCCTGTTTACTATGCACAGTCAGCTAAAAATAAGCTGCTTTTCCCTTGGACTTATTATATAAATTCAGTCCGTAGCTGTTGCACAGTGCTTTCCAGATGATGCTGAGTTGATTTCACTCATAGCTTGTGTAACTTTGATGGCTCCAGCAAAGATAGAATATGGTGCTGGGTTTTGTAACAAGAATTCATATCAAATCGTTCTCTATTGTTGTTTCCCAGATCACAGTCCCATTTAAACGTCTTGAAAATGTACAGTGGGCCCTCAATCTTTTTTTATATGGTTACTATCATTGCATGTAAAACAGCTTTCATTTTCATGCCTGGAAATTCCTTTTGGATATCTGTGATGTTTAAGTCAGTCCTGAGATAAATGTTGCTGTTTGAGCTGTCACATGGTATTATTCTGGTAGCTTGGGCTGCCCGCCCACAGGCTTGTTTGGCCGATCAGATCCTCCTGAGATATTCCTGTGCTGCTGGAAAGGACTGATCTGTGCTACATGACATGCCCATCTCTTAACATGCTTTGTATAACTCATCAAAGCAGCTGATCATAATGGCCTCTTGGTTTAAAATTGATTGATTGACTTCCTGCTTTGTTCAGATACTATAATGTTGCTGTAAATCCAGGACTCATGGATGGAGCAGCAAGGCTGTGAGCAACTAGGGCCAAAACTGTGGGGATGGCAAGGGAGAATATGGGGTAAACAAAGTAGTGATAGAATCAGGTATGAGGCAAGCCTTTGCTATTCATTCATAAGAAAGCATTATCCTAAATATTACAGATTGGATTTAAGCCATAAATATGCCCACTGTTTAGATGTTTCCACTTAGAGCAATAAAGAACAGAGGTACCTATGAACCTCCTCACTGGTATGTGGATCTAAAACTTATGCCCATAAAATGCTTGCTCAGCTGCTGCCCGGATGCATGTGCCCCTTCATCTACAGTCGTGATAGGCACTTACAGAGAATAGCCACAAAATACATCATCTGGTAAAAGGCTCAAGGCTTGTTGCCAGCTCCACTGGCTCAGCTGCTAGAGGGCTTACTGGGTTGTGGGGTCCAAATTTTGTTGAATCCTTGGCCTCCAGGAATAGAATTTATTCAGCTCCAGACCATCTGTTGAAACTTTTTCATGCAGCAATAATTAAGTGATTATTAGGGCAGAGAAAGCATAAATCTATGGCTTGGGGACAAGGATGGGGGTGGCTTGACTCCTGCACAAGCTCTGTTGAACACTAAATGGAAAATAGTCAAGACACTTGTGAAAGCAGGCACGGAAGCATTGCCTCTCCTCTGTAACTCAGAATATCACAAGGACCAAAGAGGAATGTAGCCCAGGTCTTCCTCCTTCTGGACAGGAGAGCTTACTGTGCAAAAGGAGGAGGTGTACTCCTTTCTCCCCCACTTAGTGTGTCAAATAGAGATCAAGGTCAGTGCTCAAAGCCGTCATCTTAAGACCAGCACCTCCTGTCAGCCCCAGCTAGCACCTTCTCACAGAGAAGCACAAAAATACTTCTGAACTTCTATGAGTATAGGCATATCCCCACTTAGACCACAGGGTTTTCTGCATCTGTCTGTAGGATGCTTTAATCTTTACGTTGAGTTCAGTATGAAGTCATGGGTTCTGAGGCTCATGTACTACTTCTAATGGCATCAGCTGGTCTAATAAAAGATGCTACTTCACTCTCTGAGCCATCCTCACTTTATTGGGGTCTTACCTACCTAAATCAAGGCTTGGGATATCAACAGACAGTTTGGACACAGAGGTAATTTTGTTGATCTGCATCATAATTCTTTTGGCACTGCCAGTATCAGACAGAAATGGTACATGAAGGTGTATACAATATCACTTTTAGTGGAGGTTTGGTTTTACAGACCTCGTCAAAATTGCTTTTTTTTTTTTGACATCAGAAGGTGTATCACAATATTAGATGACCTCAAAAGACATTTTGATAAAGTGAATGCAGTCCAGATTATTAGTGAATGAATGTACCATCAAATTTTCATGAATTAATTAACTGCTAAAAAATTGTAGTCAATCCACTTGTTATAGAAATTCTTATCCTGAAATTACAGAACTGAGGACATAAATAGAAGTACTCAAATGAACAGATACACTTAAAATTTTTTCCCTCATTTTTCTCCAATAATTAACTTACTATAACTTATTATGTTATAACTCTCATTTGCAAAGCTCTTTGTTTGTTTGTTAACAAAGAATTCGATTGTGGCATCACTGTAAATTTTTCAAAGCCAGTTTGAGATTTAAAAGGCACCTTTATTTTTTTCACCTAAAGGGAAGGTAACAGTAGTACTTTTAGTTATTGTAATGTTTCAGTGGGACTATATTAAATTTCAGTGAAAGGCAGACTCATGTAACCCCAATATTTTAGGCATAAGTCTCATTTTTGAAAGTTCCTTAATACTGAGAAACCTGCTTCTCCTGCATGATACCTATTCTGCCTTTTGTGGATCATCAAGACCTACAGAGAGCACACTCCCAGAGGCAGCCTGACATACAGCTGGAAGATACCCTGCAGAGCATACAAGACCCCACATGTACAGCATTTGTTTATGCCATAATATATGCCTGAACAGCCTTAGGGGTGCTGTGGGCTACCCCTGAGACATACACAGGGCTGGAAGGCAAGAAACATCAGGAGAAACTTGATGCTTACTTCTGTTCCCAAAATTAAATGTTGAAAATATGCTGCCATGAATTTCAGAAACATATTCACTGCTTATCTCTGGCCAGTAAAGTGCCCCAGTTCTAGCAGCTTGGTCAATATTGTTTGGAATAATTAAGGGATTTAAGATGAAATAATACTTCCCTCTTCATATGACTACATAATACCTTTTCTGATATTGAAATACCCAAAATCAGCAGGAAAATGAAGGAAACAAAATAGTGGTTTTTCTTTTCTTACTGTTTTTCTGTTGCAAAGGTGGGGAAGGGAAGCCCTACAAATACAAATGGTACATCCGTAGATTCCATTTATTGGTGATGGGTCTGGCTTGAACATCCGTCCACCCTAGGGAAGCTATTGAATTTTGGGAGTAACCTTATTACTTCATCTGAGCAAAAGCTAGTTTTCAGAATATTCCTTTAGCTTCCTATTGTTTACTAATTCTGAATTGCTTCCTAATTCTGAATTAAAATGTATGGAGAAATAGAAATAATTTATTGAAAGATGCAGTCTGAGGTGCAGGTGGGAAATCATGCAATCAGTTTGATCTAAGCTTTAATAGGTATTATTTTGTGTCTTTAAGGCCTCTGCGAGACCTTGCTTCCCTGAAGGCATAGTCCATCTGTACAGCTAAGTTAATAGACCACTGGATGTCACCCTTGCTCTCCCTTGAAACAAACACACAGCAATAAAAGCTGAAGAATGTATTTTAAAGTTCTGGATACACTATGAGGTGGTAAATGGCAGGTTATGACCAGAATGTATTTGTAGCATAAATTATATATGACACCTGGAAAGGTCTTCTATTAAGAGCTTGTATTACCTTTTAAATAAAGACCTCTTTGAGGCTAAGACTCCTCTTTACTGATTTATTTCTAGTCCCTCCAAAAATGGCACTGTAAAGTCGAAGCCTGTAGAATCTACTCCAATAAAATCTGCGATTCAATTCCCTGGTGACAGGGAGTCATCACCTATTGATTCTACAGTATATTAAACTTATGCATTTTCAGTAAGTTAAATCTGAGTTTTATTTAAGCAAAAGGAGTTGAATAGATTGTAAGCTTTTTATAGGAAAAGCTTTGTCTACCACCTTCTTGCCATTGCCACCAGATTCAAATACTGTCTAACAGCAACAATACAGATATTCACAGTTGTTTCAGCAACTTCTGCAGTAGCATCCTTCCAAATAATTTTAACTCTTGTCACTGCTCTGTTTTTTTGCTCATAACTGGCTACAGTTTCATGGCTCTCAAGAAAAGTCTCATAATCTCCAGGAACATGTTCCACATACGCATTATTAACACCTCACTGTGTAAGTTGTGTGGGGACAGAGGGAGGAAGAGGAAGATACATAGACCTTGTAAATGGTCTGAGATGAACAGGTGACAATTAACATGAGCTAAGAATTTAGCCCCAAGAAGTTTAAGTAAACCTGTACAAACTTTGCCTCTGAGACATCTTCAGCCACTGCTGGCTGGTTGAAGATACCCAGGAATATGTAGTCCTCTCAGGTTCCTCTCAGCCTAACTGCAAACAGGGATGGGCTCTCAAGAGGAGCCCATACTCTTCATACTCTTCACTCATGAATCATCCTGTGAGAAGAGTGTGGTCCTCTTGAGATAACTGTAATTTTGTGGCTCCCCATCAGCAAAACAGAAATGAAATATCAAAAAAGAATATTAGCTGGCACACAGAAATGTTCACAAAATACTGCAGTTATCCTTGCCTGCGAGACACTGTCCCAAGTGAAGAACTAGTTATCAGTTACTCGCACTCTAGTTGTTGCAGAATGTTGTTTTTATATAATGAGTTGCATACATCAACATAAATGTATTTTATGGAAGAAGAGGAAGAAAAAGTAAGGGGGAAAAAAAGAAAGAAAATTTTAAGTAATTGAAAATGGAAACTAATTTATGAAAAATTTGTAATAAAACTTAATTATGATTTCCAGAACAGACAAAAAAAGGGAAGAGTAATCTATACATTTTATTACACAAAGTCACACAAAGAGTGAGATGGAGAATTGGAATTAACATTTTACCTTCCGATTTTACAGTGCCAAGGGTACAGAACAGTCAGTATTATAAGAATTCGGTACTTTTCAATATTGACATACTATAATAACCAGGAGCAGTGAAGCTTCCCAGAAGTGAGGCAGTCTAAAATAGCTAAGCCAGCAGATAATAAAAAGGCAAAATATAAACTCAAAACCTAAAATCTGTGTGCTTCCTCTTGAGCAACATTAAAATAACAATAAGGCAATAAGAACTATGATGTAGATTTTCATGAAGAAAAAGAAAGTATCTAAACGAAAGTTAAATAAGACTGTGCAGATTTATGAGACAGTCTAAATCCAACAGTTAAAGGACTAGAACATAGGGCTTGACAGTTATGAGAAAGAGGCTATAGAGTAATCATCTAGCTGATCTAGCTGAAGTATGTCACTGGTAGTGAAAAGATTATACCAAATTCTTCTAATTTTTTTCCTAAATGTCTTCCTTTAAATGTATTTTTCACATTAATATGAAATATTATGAATCTTGTACTCTGAAAGTGGTATTTATTGACATATTTCCTCAATCTCAATGTAATATTTTGATTCTCAGGGTTTTTGTTACCTGTATTTGTACTCTTAATTTTTTCTCTGCCCACTAGATGGTACTGTCCACTTTAAATCCACCATTCACGGCTGAAATTACAGGGTGGCTCTGTTTCATCCTTTCATCCAGATCACAGGCATCAAGGACTACACTATATTTTTCTGCTGCCCCAGCATAAATTCACTTTAACTCCACTAATTTTACATCAGTTTCTGTAGGAACATCCATGGATTGCCAAACAGACACTGGTGTCAGATCTTAAAATGAAATGGAAATATTTCAGCCAAACGTGTAGCCAGAAATTTCAAGTAATTTTCTAAATTTAATATGAATAGCTGAGCATGTTTAATAGATAAACTTGAAAAAGTAAGGGGATACCCCCACAAAAATCGGTACAGCAGGTGGGAGTTTGAGAAATAACCCTAAAACTGAAAACAGGAATCAGCTTGGAACAATTGGAAAAGGAGACTATCCACGACAAAAATGGCAGATAGACTTTTCTAAATTACCTATGAAAGGAAGTTATCGATATTTGTTGGTATTGACAGATGCTTTTTCAGGCTGGCCAGAAGCATTCCCTTGTAGAGTGAATAAGGTCAGACAAGTACTTAAAACACTATTAAATGGATTCAACATGTAGCTAGAACACAGTTTATAACTGGTCTCACCTGATGGTGTCAAACAAGCAATCCAGGAGGTTCCTCAATTTTGTGTAAGACAACTTCCTTAGGGACTGTAGTGATAGGACAAGGGTAACAGGTTAAAACTTAAACAGGGGAAGTTTAGATTGGATATAAGGAAGA
>JBCJKH010059059.1:0-15284 GCA_039877255.1 Loriculus beryllinus
TCCACCCAGGCACAGAGTCAGCATGGCTCTTGGGTATTGCCTCCTACTTGTAGGCCAGATGACTATGAATGTGTTTGGATGCATATATGGAAAGGAAAGGATCTTAAGACCACCTAGTTCCATATCCCTTGCCAGGGGCATGGATGCCTCACACTAGATCATGCTGCCCAAAGCTCTGTCCAACCTGGCCTTGAACACTGCCAGGCATGGAACATTTACCACTTCTTTGGGCAACCTATTCCAGTGCCTCACCACCCTCACAATGTGAATAGAAACCTGCGTGTGAATAGGAACATATAAAATGCGTCTGCTGTGAAGGAATAGAAAAAACAGTGTTCCAAATTACTGTTTATAGTCCCATTTCTGACACTGACTTTGTACTCTACAGCAGGAAAGGTGACTTAGCTCTCTAATTTTTTTTGGCTAGAATACTGACAATGCAGGGTACTGAATTAAGCAGGTGGAAAATCTAGAAAGTGAGCTTTTGCTCTCTTTCCTGTACCAGAGATTTTCTAATCTCTTTGCCTGCCTGGCAGATGTTTGTCTAAACTGTTCTGAAAAACCTCTTCTCTTGGAGATTCCTAAATATTCTGTTCTACTGATTAGCTCTACTCAGTAGTAGACAAAAATCACAATATTCTAGTTAGATCCTCTTCTTTTACAGTCTGTTACTCTTGTACTGTTCCCAACAGATATAAAGAATAGTGTCCTTCCTCCTTTATTGCAGGAACCTTGCACATGTTTAAAGATTGATATTAGGCCTCTACTTGAAGGTGTGTGGAATGAAGGGAATGCTAAAAGTGGTGGTATGTGAAAAACAGAGGAGCAAAACACTTTGCCTCTAGCAATGCCACCAGCCATATATCTAAAACAGCTGTAATCCTGAGTTCAGCTGAGACTATGTGTGATATCATCCAGTGTTTAATGTGCAGCATTAGTACTGATGAATGGGATGAGGTTAAAAGGTGGAAGGGAACACTTAGTCATTTTGCTGATGGAAAAGTTTTTTGAGTAGCAAAAATCAGAGGGGTACCCTAAACTGGAGATTAATGCATTTCATGGTTCTCAGCCCAAATGTCAGAAGACAGTACAGGTAAGAGATGCAGGTCTCAAGTTTTTTCCCATGTGATTTAGGTAGCCACGATTAATCTCTATAGCATGTTATTGCTTGTTAGTGTTTCCACTTAAAACATGGGAGTTTGTCCCTGTTTCAGAAATAACTTAAATATGTGTTTGACCTTGGAGGGACTCATGCCTTTTTGAGCCTAAATACATATTTAAGTGTGTCACAGCCAACAAAATAACTACCTTACTTCCATTTTATCTAATCTACACAACATAAAATTAGGGCAGACTCTTAGTTTAGGCTACTGTCTTAAAAACAGGTAAAGGAAAAGAAAAAAATGGAAACACAAACACTCAAAAAAATGCTGGCTATTGTTACTGTGCTTACATCTCAGAGGCTGTTACAAAGGTAATTCATTGTGTATGTGTTCTTTTGGTGTTTCTGTGTTAACAATGCTATACTTTGTGCTGGTATGTTTTATAATATATACTGAAGCAGGTAATGTTGCAAAATTATATGAGACTGAAGTGTACATCATCCCCATGCAAAAAGCTTAAGCTCATGCTCAGAACTTTCCAGTGATGATAGCAGAGGATTCCTCAGGAAAATGATTAAACATACACTTTTACAGAGCATGATTAAACATACACTTTTACAGCTTCCCTTGAAGTGCAGGGATCTTGGCCATTTATCAGCAGGTCTCTAATGCATACAAATGGTTTTGCCTTGCTAGTTGTGTGTGCACACTTGTTTTCATGGCAAAATTATTAGGCCTTTGCTTCCTTAAATAAATAAATAAATAAAATAGGAACCTGGCATTATTGCCAATAAGTAGGTCAGTCTGCAAATGGACAATAAAGGGATGAAAAGGTAGAATAAAAACTTTTGCTGGCAGAGATGGGTTGCTGGGCTGAAAGTTGCTGATGATCAGCATTGCTATGCAGCCACATTTTTTATGGCTCTTTATTCAGCCATTTAAAATAGACCACTTGTGACAATTTAGGACACTACTAAACGTGCATTGTCACTCTGATGTGCCAAATATGTCAGAGAAATAAAATAATAATTTTCTGAAGTCCTTCTGGGAATGCTTTGTGACAAAGCAAGCTCTTTTTAAGGAATGTGAGAGTTTCCTTTATCTTAATGCTTTGTCTGCTGAGGGTTGGGTTTTTTTTAGGTGTAATTCTCAGGCTATTTCTGTAGCTTTGTATTAAAATGCAATGTTCCCTTGGAGACAAAGGTGGTATTTTATTTTGCATAATATGACAGGGTCAGTGCTTTTTCTTTCCTTTTTTTTTTTTTTTTTTGTTTTTAAATGTACAGATCAGCCTGGTGTCTTTACAGCAAAATGGAGAGTGTGAAATATTGATGTCACTGCTGTAAAAGTAGGTCTTTCAGAGTAATTTTTTTAATAAAATAGAAAGCCAACTATGTTTAAATGACTGAAAGAGCAGGCTGGTGAATTTCGCAAAGTAGTTGCAGTTTTGTGTTGTAGGAGGTGGTGAAAACTGAAATTCAGTAGTCAAAACTTTTCTCGCTGGTCATCACACCAAAGTGCTGGCTTTGTTTCTGGAGAAGATGTTAGTATACAATACTCAGTAAGGGTGTGTTTCACACTGAGGCTTAGAGCCTTTGTAAAGGTGTCTGGAACTGTAACTTGGTATCCTACAGTGCTCAAGCACTTTGTGACAGGAGTCTCAGGTAAACTTCATGCAACTTTTAGATCTGTTAAGTATTTTAAAAGAATATGTATCTTGTAAAGGCCTTGTTTTCCACACAGGAAGTTTGATTTGTGTAATTTCTTTTGCTTTTCTACTTTAAGGAACTGTTAAACTGATACTGTAAAACCGCCCTTTTAGCTTTTTATATTCTTGGAAATACTCATGTAGATAAATCTAATTCTATAGACTCATATGCATCAATTTCCAATATGCAGAAAGCATTGTATAAGGTTACATGCTCAATTTGCTTTAGCATTTTAACAAGAGGAGTAGATCAAGGATAGCCTGTGTAATTCTGTACGTTGTTGTTTGGTTATGGTGTATGGTCCTAATCAAAACACTGAGCAATGTCAACTCTATCCTTCAGGCTTTTATTTCTATAGAAACAAGCAGCAATCAGTGTGGAGGAAAGGAATTTAGGTTTCAGTTCTATAAATCTGAATTTCAGATTATTGCTGCACTCTCCATAATGCCACTTTTGCATAATTAAAATCAGATGCGAAGGAGACAGATGCGCAAACATGTAGCACTCAATGTGTGCAGGACAGCAGACACTGAATCTTCCAGGATTTTTTGGCTCCATCCGTTTTAGTGAAGAGGCTGAGCTTTTACTGCCTTAGGCTTAATGGCAAATAGAGGAAGTTACAGATTCTCACTACAAAAAACAGTAAGTCTTAAGTACTGCTTTTGGCTTCAGAATGGTCTTGACAAGGTTATATTTTTTTTGTGACTAGCTTTACAGAAGATACATACCAAGCAAGCTCAGCCTGCAGGTGTCTGCTTTTCTCATGGTCTCCTTCTGCATAGCTGCTGTTGACAGTCATACTCAGCCCTTTGTGAAATGCACTCGTGGGATTATTCAGGAGTATGGTGAGCTAAAGATTTAACCAGATGTCATAATGTGAAAAGTAAAAGCATATAAAATGAATGTAATTTAAAAAATACTCTATAATTTTCATTAGTTTTCTGAGACGAATAAACAGGGTTACCGTCCACAATAATTTCTGCGCCCAGAAGAGATAAAGTTATGTTTAAATAGTTTTAAAACTCTGATTGAAGACTCGGTACAACTGGAAGGCACACTTATGTAACTTTCACATTGTACTGAAATTAAAAATATAGAAAATTTGAGCCTGATCTTAAACAGGAAAGAGGTGGGTGTCAGTTTTGTAATTCCAGTGTCTGGCTTTGAAAGACAAATCCGAAAAGCATACAGTACTTCTGCTTGTACTTAGAATAAAGCATGTTGAGTTTTGTTCAGCTAGAGAAAAGCAAGCCAATTATAAATAAATCCTTTATTTTTAGTTCAAGTAGAATAATAAGATGTACCAATGAGCATGGCATTTGGGTGTCTTCAAATATTCCTTGTTTTTTTTTCACTCAAGCAAACACTGTAACGCATTTGTGAATAACTGACTACTACTTATTTTAGCTCAACTTAAAGCTTAACAAAATCGATGGAGCTATGCTGATGTAGGTGCTTGAGGAGCTTGCCTCCATGTAGATTGTAAAACAGCTACAACACATCCATTTGTAATGTGTGTGGGAGGAAAACGTAAAAAATAAAAGCCCGTACCTTTCTGCTCTGTTTGCTTTCACTGTCAGTATTTCTGGGCTGAACTATAACCCAAAAGCAAGAAGTATTAAGTTGCTGTTCCTAGAGCTGTATGAGGACAGTGACAGCTGGCTGGTATAGTTGCAGGAATATTGAAACAAACACAAACCAAATAGGACATGCAACATACAGTTATTAAAACATAAACTCTCCCTTAGAGAGGAAAATTATGGCTAGTCTGAACAAAACCAGCTCAAGTTTTTAAGCAGTTATTCATAGTATACTGCAAGTCTGGAAGTGGTGGTTGCCGAAAAACCTATCTAAAAAGCTCAGAATCTGTGTATGAGTTGATCTCTCCAGTGAATGATGAATGTGCCAGCCTTTCTCGTGAGTGGGAGCATCTGCAGCTGCTACTCCTTTTAACCTGGTCACCCCTCCATGTTACCTGGCCCATGCTTTGCCCAGGAAATGCTTGCCTCTCCCCATCCTTGCTTTTTAGCATGCACAGCACTGCTTGCACCCCTTTTTGTTGGAGGTTCCATAGCTGAATGTTTGACCTGGGCTTTCAGACAGAGCACCACTTTAAAAAATCTTTTGGTTTTCCCCTTTGAGTAATGAGAAGACTACAGGAACTCTTAGAATTTCTTCGATTTCGCTGCTCTAGTTTGCTGTGACACAAGTGTAATAATATGTATTATACAAGAATAGAAATACCAGTAAGGGATATGCAGAAGCAGTATAACGGAGACTCAGTTACAGTATGGATATGTTTTCTGTAAGCTATTTCCCATGTTGAAAGGTGGCATACTGATGCCTGCCTAAAAAGCCTGAAGTATCAAGGAACACAAATAATAAATTTAATATATTTGCTTAATAAAGTATGCCCTATTTCCTCAGTACTTTTTTACATCTGACTATGCCATTTGCGTTGCTGTTTTGAATGTAATAGTCTGCATCATCTGAATGATGTTTTAGCAGAGCCGCTCCTATCTGTACAACTTATAAAATTACAGACTGACTTAAAAGACATTCTGCTTTTTAATGTGCTTGGTAAGTGTGCTAGTTCTTCCCATTTCATGGTGTAGAAACAGAAAGTGTTGTTGAATCTGAGGTTTATGCATCTGATGGGACAAAGAATGTATTTCCCAGTATTCACTTGCTGTGCATAGGGGTGTTGGGACAATATCTCTTTATTGCTGGCATTTATTTTTCTTGGTCAACCATTGGACATGCACCCCACAGTATTTTGTCTGCATTTTATTATGAAAGCTTTGAGGAGGCAGATGTTTTCTGGAAGGAATCGGCAAAAGGCACTGACAGCTTTATTGTATACTGACATGAACTTGAATCCAACTTTGGAATGGGTTTGGAAGAAGTGACGAAATGGCAACAGCTTGTATCTCTTACAGTAAAATATAATCTGGTCAGTCTTTGTTAGGTAATGGATGAACGATTTTAGCCAAACCTACTTATTGTACCTAATTTGCTCATTTCAAATAATCCATGTTGCTACGAAGAGATTCCAGAGATGAAAAACCTGAAAAGAAAATACTTGAAGTATATTAAGAACTACAATTTGCACAATTTATTTATGTGTGAACTTCATGAAATTACAGGATTTTTGCAATGCTAGGTTTTAACTTCATGCCCACTCAGTTTTCTTATCAGCTGTGTAGCAGTGGCTACACACATAATTCTCTCTTTCACTGCTTATTGGACCCAAGCCTACCCAATTTAATTTAGCTGGCAATGGCACTTCTCACTTTCTTAAAACACAGAGCTTTCCAATTTCCAAGAATGTTTATAGTATAATAATTTGAAGCAGGTGTTTGAGCCTCTCTCTTCTACTGTGCAACAGAAGGTTTATTTATTTTTCATTATATATGGTGACAAACCATAGCACTTAGGATGACCATCTGCCAGTGATTCTTTTTTTCCTCTTCAACTATCAGAAGACGTATGTATTTATTTTACTGTGAGCACTGGTGAAGCTGATGGGACATCCCACTTCTCTCAGAGTTTTATGGTTAGTAATTTCCAGAGTATTAGCCTGCTTGATTACTTGATGTGACTTTTGTATTTGGATAATTCTGGTAAAAATAAGGCTGTGCGTGCTTGAATCAAAACTTCTGGTGTTTAGTGTCCCTCTAGAACTGATGTAGCCCTCCTATGATACAGGGTAATACCTGTGGCATGTGCCCTAGAATTTCTGCCTATAGTAAATAAGGGTGTATTCTAGAAAGGGGCTGTTGGTGCTCTTGGCATCTTTGTGCTTTTTCCAGGGTCAGTCTTCGAATACACTTTGAATATACTGGGTGCTCCACAGTGCTGTTTAAGCTCTTAACCCACTGCCCACATGTCATCTGCTTCCCTGTGGACAATAGGAACTTTTTTGTTTGTTTGTTTGTTTTTGTTTTGTTTTGTTCTTTCTTCTTTCCTTTACTACTTTGTGTTCTCAAACCCTGCTTGTTTCACCTTGTATCCCACTATTTTTCCCCAGGCTCACACAGCTCATTGTGTCCCCACTTGTGGCCTCTCTTCTGCCTTTTAGCTGCCTCTTGTTTTGAGCAGCAGCTTCCGACCCTTCTTTATGACTACTTTCAGGGTAATGCTGCAGGGTATGTACTCTACACTGAGTAAGATTTAAGATGCTCTGGTATTCAGTTGTGAAACTGGAGTGGTGGTTGTACCTTCATAGTGGGCTACCTCAAAAAAAAGGTCCTGATGGAAAATATAAGCAGTGTTGCTATGTTTTGAAAACCAGTTCAAGCTTTGTAATCTACACTGTGGAAATGAGTATTTTTCTTCTGCATTAGGATAACTAAGGTAGGCTGTGGGCAGAATAGTCATTGTAGTTCACCATGAGATTATAGATTTTAGGAATAACTTTTGCAATGACAATGACATTTGGGCAATGACAATGAAGGCAGCAACGACATTTAAACAGCGACAGCTAGGCAACTCTTAGTAACATACCTAATCTCTGATTTTGGAAGGGAAAAGGATTTGAAGATGCACCCATTTGTAAATGCATGGCTGCCAGCATTAGCACTGTGTGTGGTGGGAGCTTCCAGCTGTGCCCAAAAGCTTGGAGCTCCATTCAAGGTCTCTGTTGAAGTGTTGTGCCTTCTGCCTGTAGGCTGGTGTGGTTTTGAGCATCGGTATTGCCTCTCTTTGGCATCTTGCAGAGAGTTTCTATTAAGTTTGTCTCTATTAAGAAGGATGTAGGGAGAGAAACCTATCAGGCTGCTTCATGGCTGGGGGGCCATGCTTTACCTGCTTTACCCACAGTAAAAGCAGGAAGATTCAGGGAGGTCCTGAACAATGCCATCAGCCAGCGGATAGCTGCACTTCTGTTAGGAGACTGAAAATCCAGTTGGGTCTGGGGTGGGTTTTGAAATTGTTTGCTCTGTCTTTGAACTTGCTTAATAATATAGTGTCATTAATGTACTTCCAAGCATGTTAACACAGCTGCAAGCTATTGTGTTTTATGGATATAACAGATCTTGTATCCCTGCCCGAAGAAATCTTATGGGAAATTTTCCAATAGCTCATTAATAGCAGACACTAAATATATATTCCCACTACAAGAACAAGTACTCTTGAGTCTGGTTAATTGTTGTGTCAATTAATGTTGTGTAAGAACTTCCAAATGAGCAAGTGGGTTGAAGGCTGCAGATAGGTGAGAGGCTGCATCTGTCTTCATCTGCTTTCTGTTCTTATACCATCCAAAATTAGCAAAGCAAATCTCTATCCAGAGCTAGAGAAGTGTATGGTTCCTGGAGGATAGCACATGCTGAGTTAAAATGAAACCTTTCCCATAGTCATGTGCTTGAGGGGACAATTGGTCTGAGTCTGAGGTCATTGTTTTTCACATTTCCCGTCATTGTTTTTTACATTTCAGAGGTAGAGTTCTTCCCTAAGTAACTGTGTAAGCCATGAAGGCTCTTCTGCCTTTTCTTAGTTTATGTATGGGCTATTGCTTACTTTTATAATTACAGGTGATGATGATGATTTTTCTTTTTCCCCAGGAAGAAATAACCTTGAAAAAGGGTAGAAAAAGATACAGTTTGGTTATCAGGGAATATTTCCACTTTTATACTATGTTTCAGATGGAATGAGGTGGCTGGCCAAATGAACTATGGACTCTATGCCATCCATGTTTTTGTGAGGAACAGAAGAAATGACTCTTCAAGTATGATTTAAGAGATTTAATTTTTTTTTTTTTTCCAGAGCTGCCTTACAGCTCAGTCCAAACTAGGATTTGGAAACCATTGTGTGCTGAAATGAATGAGATCTGGGCACCCAGAGCAGTTTGGCAGATTTGAGTATCTCAGCTGCATAAGAAAAGATAATTCATCTCAGCCAAGTCCTTGGTGTTATTAACTTGGGGACTCGGTTCTGCTGTTCTGGTTGGCTATGAAGGGGCTAGAGTTTGGCTCTTTATTCTCAGGCATGTCTAATTCTGGTACTATGGAAATAAAATAATTATTATTACTTCACATAATTTCAGTATATTTCAGTAATATAAAAAACAGCAAAGAACAATTTTTACTAGCTTGACTGATAGATGAATGCTAAGAAATAAAATATAACTTATGAAAGAAAGAGAAAGAAAGTTCTATAAATAATAGAACTGTCCTTCCTCATAGATTTCCAGAATTGTTCAGAATAAATAACTTGGACTAGTTTTGCATAGAAAATTTGATTAGCAGGAAAGGGCAGTTTTCCTTTAATCTCAAGAATGGCAATTAAAAGGAAGCTGAAATAGCTGGGAAAAGAGCTACAATTAACACAGTACTGCTGCCCCTTTCAATTGTAAGTTGCAGGGATGTTGATTTGATTCATCCCTTGGAGAGCTGTGTCTGCCTTCATCTATCTTCCTGGTAGGTTAAAACCCACATCTGAAAGCAGCTCTACTGCTGTGTTTATGTGGAGTGAATGGCTGTTCTAAACACCGGCAGCTGCCTACAGACCAAAGGTAAGTTTGCTCTCAGGTCTGCTGACATTTAAGAGCTGGATTACAAAGTTTTATAGATGTAATTTAGAACTTTGAACAGAAATAAACGTGTTTATAGTGGGTTATCTTCTCAGCCATTGAAAGAAAGAATATGCAATTCCGTATAAGTATTTAGTTCATTTACATCTTTTGCATAGAAAGACTTACAGCTTATACCTATAAGAACTCCATAGTCCCTGGCTTTCTCTGTGTAAGCATATACAGGGAGAAAGACTGGAAAATCAGTTTCTAAATTGAATACAGTTCAGCCATTTTGCTGCTGACTGAGTTTCAGGATCATGTCCCACAGGAAGCAGTAATTCTTTTTGCTTCTTAGGGTAGCTCTTGATACCAAAATGCTTTGGCAAGTTGTGGTCATGGGTGTGTGTATGACATGTTACTCTTAAGAAAAGCAGTTAGTAAATGAATCTGGAGTTGCATCAGGAAAAGGCTTTTTGAGTCATGCTTTTTGTGTGGTTTTACTGTGGTATAATAAAATAATTTGGTAATCAAATTCTCTTCTTGTATTTTGCGGTGAGGTGGCAGTTACTAGTAGAAGTGCATATGGGCTAGATATGGATTTTGACGTAAAGATTCCTATAGGAGATGCTACTGAGGTACTCAGAGCCAGGAGAAATCCCATCTAAAAATATTTTTTTAGTGTGTTTCCTTAAATGTGCGCAATAAGTATTTTGACCTATTTTTTTGAAATGGAATAACCAGTAAGGTATAGGTCCTGCCTGGGGAAATAGGAGCTTGAATTTATTTGTTATAGCCCCTTCCTTCCTTTTTGACATGATACTGTCATCATGTCTAAAGAAGCATATGTTCCCTGTTCCACCCACCTTAACAGAAACTTAGATCAGATGGCAGAACTTTTCAAATGCATTTCTATACTATTTCACTTGCCTTTCTACCCTAATTGTAAAGATCTCAAAGAGAAATGTCTTTGACACTGTCCAGTCTCCTGGTTGCAGTGTTGCCAGTGGCATCTAATTGCTATTTAGCATCTGATGGCTGACTTCAGGAAAGCAGTGAGAAGTGCACAGACAGCATGTACCTACCACCAGGAAGGAAAAAATCAAGGGCTGCATGACAGTTGATTTAAGCAGGATGAGGGTCATAAATCATGTACCTGGCACTCCTAGATCTTTGCTTTCTGTCCTACTAAATAGCTTGTTCATTTCTGCATTGAGACATTTACCCACATGAGTGCTCCCAAGGTCCTCTCTGTCCTCTCCACCCTCTCCTGGTGCTGTAACAAAAGATGGAAAAATTGCTTTCACAAGGAGTAAATGTAAAATAGTAGCACGGCAAACATCTCCCACTTAGAAAAAGAACCATCATCATTAGAGAAGGTGGTGGAGGTCAGGACAGTCTCTTCAAGGTAAATTCATGTGCAGCTTTTTTGCTGCTTCAGAAGCAGCAGAGCTCTGTAATAAGCAAAGCTCCAGTGATTTGGAACCTCCCCCTTTACCTAAGCCCTCATATCTTGTTTTCCTTAGCATTTTCTTAACCTTCAAAGAGGAATGGATTAACTTTTAAGTAGGCATGATGCTGGCAACTATAAGAACTTGCATTTACCTCCCAGAAGAAACTTGTCAGTGGAATAAGTTTAGAAGAGTAGGGAATGATTCCTTGCTTAATTATACATTAAAAAATGGTAAATTTATTCCTGCAGATTATTCAAAACTAAACTAATTATTCAGTCACCCTTAGGGAGCACTGTGAAGCCTGTAAAATAGGTAACGCTTGGGTACTTCTGCTAGAATAGAGTCCTCATGGTTATGGGTGAAAGAGGTTGAACTGATGATTAGCCCATGATGACTGAAAATGTGTGAGGAGCAAATGGATCATATGAGTTACTAATCATCACAGTCCTATTAAAATTTCTCTTATAACCGCAGCAAGTTTCCTGCTCCTGTATTTCATATCCACTAACAGTTGTTCTCCTTTGACTTGAGATGTGAGATAGAAGTCCCAAAACCTACAACATATGTTGTGGGGGAGAGAACAGTGGGAGCAAAACACTCTTTGGGCAAAGCCCAGAAGCTATCACAATATTACTTGTGACCTAATAGTGAATCACAGTTACATGTTTTGTACCTTGAGATGTACCTATTGCACTGGCATCTTCTCTGCCTTGAAATGTGAAAACTTGGTTTGTAAGCACTTACATTGTATCACAAGAGCAGCTTGGGATTCATTCTAGATGTTAGACAGCTTCAGGGCCAACCTGGGCCACTCTCTGAAGGATCTTGTTCACCTCTGCCAGCTGCGCTTCTGATGTCCCTTTCTGGGGGAAATACAGATTTCCACATTGGAGTAATTTTCTCTTTGGACTCAAAGTATTATATTTAGTAACTCAATTTGTATAATGAAATTTATGAAATAAGAATTTTTGTTTTGTTGAAGTTGTAGGTCAACCATTGGCAGCCTTCTGTCAACAACAGCCTTACAGTTTAAAACACTTTCTGGAGAAAACTCATTGACTAAATTGGAAAAGACCTTTAAGATCATCAAGTCCAACCATAATGGTCTGAATCTGGTGAGTAGAGATCTGGTGAGTAGAGATCTCTAGACCTTGTGTTTTTCTTGGTAGAGGGGTTGGAAGCATTAGCTGATTGTGGGGTTGAGGGCAGTGTAACGAGGTACCCTTACTCCCTGCCTCTTAGCCAGTGAGTTTTTAATGTTGGTTGAGAAATCTCTTCACCTCTTCAGAATGTGCTGCTTTGTTAATCACTTCAGAAGTCCAGAAGGATTGCTCCCACTTTTATGTTTTTTTCCTCTCCATGCAGCGCCGTCTACTCTGGATTCTCTTTTTGTCCTTGGCTGGGTGTTCTCACACAGAGACAGCTCACAGAGATTGCAGTCAAGATGTGAGAACACAAAACAGTCAAATTTTATGTGCTAAATATTCATCCAGAACACAAACTTTCCAGGATGCTCAGAAGCAGAAAAACCTGTTACTTGATAGTGTTACTAGCTGAGTTTTAGGAAGCCAAGTTGAATCTAAGATGTTCCACTTTGTGTAGGACATTATACATCATGCCGCATTTTACCAAAAAACATGGTGTATGTAGAAGTAATGGAGAACTTTTGTTCTTGTAATAAAGTATTTCTGCCATCTTTAAGTCCAGTTCCTATAGGTAAAAGTATTTAAATCATTCTCCAATAAGAAGTTTGCCATTTAGTTTTATTTGCTAGGTGACAACACAGAGTAATCAGAGCATTATTTGCAAAATTAAACAAGAACACTATATTCAAAGAATTAATATATCCACACACTCAAAACACCAAACAAATCAAAGGGAGTTCATTTGTTTGACAGCCATACAAACTGAATAATGAAATGGAAAAAACCGTGAGCTTTGAAGTTATTTGGCTTGGAATAATTTGAGATAGGAAGAAAGAAAATAGTGGTGGAAGGAACAGGAAGGGAGAAAAACTGTTTTAAATGCAGCTTAAATTGATATATTCTCTAGAGGACAAACTGCATGAGGTTATAAGTATATGAGTGTCAGTGAAACAAATATATAACAATTAAGATTTTAGCAAATAAGTTAAAGTTTTACAAGATGCTACTTTGAGCTTTAAAAAAGATGAGTTTTGTGCCAACTGTATTTAGTAACAAAATCTTAAACCCTGCTAATTCTGGGGCATTTGCTGATTCCTCTGCTTTCATACAGGCTACTGACAGGACTCTGGTTTCCTTTCTTATTCTGTCATAGCTCTTCAGAACTGTATCTAAAGATATGACTTTACATGGATCCAGCAGGCATAATAGTGCATAATTTTCTCTTTGAATAGTCAAGCTTTGAATCTGCTCTAGCAGTATGTGCTTTGGCATACTGTAAACATATAGTCAACCTGATCTTTCGTTATTTGCAGTAGGTCCCAGCTAATCCTATCATCTTTTAGCCTACACAGCTGGCAGAGGAGCTGTTGCTGAAAGACTTTTCTTCTGTATGAGGTCTGGGCTTTGTGTTTTACAGTTTTGATGTTCCTTGGAAGAAGGAGTGAGAGACAGCAGTGAGGTATGATCTGCATCCCTGTAATGCTCATAACATTTTTTGATGTGCCTATGTCATGTCGCATTCCCCTCCTTCTCCCATTTTGATGTGAATAAATGGAGATTGAGCAAATTGGTAAAGCTTTGTCATAAAGTATGCTGTGCTTCTTTTCTATGTATATTGCTGAGGTCATGTGAACTAGCCTCCACTCTTAAATACCAGGGCATTACATCAGACTGGGATTTTAGTACAGTGTACTCTGTGTGGCTGATTTCTGATGTTGTCTTACTCCTAATCAATACATTAGTTCTGTTGGAGAACTGATCTGGAATTTTATTTTATTCAGGCTTTGTAAGGAAGGTATTAGCACGTCTCTGGGTGACTGAAACTACATGTATACAGTAATCCCCACATAGATTATTGTTTTCAGTTTTCCAGGAGTATTTTTAATCTGTTTACATTTTGTTAAATAAAAATCCCCAAAAAGATTGAGGCACAGTCTGTTTATGTTTGAAAACTAGTAATTTCTTACCATTTTCAGATATTTTGGCATGTCACTTTATTATATTTTTTTTCTGTTTGTGCTGCACTTAAAATTTCTGGCATAACTCAACATTTTTCTCAGTCTGTTTTCACTGAAGTTAGACACATGAGGATTTAAGATGTAACCAAGTCTAAAGCTATAGATATGGAAGTTCTGCATGAAAGTAATATAAAGGTAGAATCATTTCATTCTTAACTATTTTGGTATGAGTATCAAAACAGTTCAGTAGGACCCAACAAGTAAGGCTAACAAGAAGCATGACAGCTTCTCTTTAGGAAACACTGTAAGTGTTACAATCTGAGGTTAACAGCAATAACATTTTTCTCTCTTCTGATTTTAATAAATGCCTCAGGGCATTGCATTTGGTTAAATCAAGCAGCAGACAACATGTAATGCACTGCTAACCTCTAAAGTATGTGCAAAAAGTTTCTTCATAAAATATGTATGCAGAACACAGTGCTGCAGTGATAGTGATCCTATCTAGGTTATTCTATAAAAGATTTAGCATTTTAGGGTCTGTAGTCTTTGATTTCCTTCTTTTTTTTTTTTTTTTAATGGAGTTCCAAGTATTTTACTCTTGTATTTGTTTATTTTTAATGAACTTTCCATTAGCATATGAAAGTCATATTAACATATGCTGAGTACTCACTTTATGTTTATTTGTACATATTTAGCTGAGAAGAATTGTAATATAGGCCTGTAGATGGCATTCTTGCTCAGCAGTTCAAAAGTCTGTGGCAGTTACAGAGCTAGTTTCCTTTTTCTTTCTGATATGGAAGATATATTTTAATTTATGATGCTCCCTTCCCCCATGTATATGTTGCATATGCTGTGTATAATCCATTTGGGGTGGCTGGCATTTCTGCAGAGTATAAGAATGATAAAAAGTGCATTGAGCTCTCCTGATAACCGTTTAAGTGATTTCTTCTACTGCCTATGTTTGACACTGACATAGTCTGTAGTTAAATGTGTTTCCTGTTAAAGCCTGGAGTCCTCAGCTTGAGCATGTAGGTAAAGGTGTACCTGGGGGCTGTTCCAGTTCCTTTTTTTGTGGAGAATGGGGTCTCTTCAGGCAACAGAAATAGTTACTTGTCAGAATATTCTGCTGTTTGCTTTATGTCCTCCTTGTGTTAGGTGTCCTACTGCAGAAGAAAGAAACTGCTCAGCAGTTACTGTGTACTTCGGGACAACCCTTTCTGAATTCAAGTGCAGGACACTGCACTGCGGCTGAGCATATAGCCAGCAGAGTTGGAAAGTACCTGAAAGGTCATCTAGTTCCATCCCCCCTCCCACAGGCAAGGACACCTTCCAAGGATTTCACAAGTAGATAATATAAATCAATAGCAGTATTTTCCTGAATGATCCTGAGACAAGTAGCCCTGAGAT
>JBCJKH010059060.1:12977-24305 GCA_039877255.1 Loriculus beryllinus
TATATTCCCCCCATGCAGTCTCTGTAAACTCCCCCAAGAACTCAGATCAAAGCAAATCCCATTTAACTGGACAGAGTATACCTTCCACCATACCCTGATCTAGCTCATCAAACAACCCAACTCTTCCCCTTGTGATCACACCATCCTTCTCTCTTTTACAAAGACTAAAGTTTAAGTACACTCAGATGTACCTGTTTCATCTCAGGAGGTACAGTTGACATTCTCAACTCTCCGAAACCTCCTGCTGCTGTGCTGCGCGGCAGGCTTACTTCTACAGTCATCACCAGGACAGCACAGCTGAGAAAACTTCCTTTACTATAATGAACTGGCCTTTCCTCTCATTACATTTCTTCTTTGAAGGAGCCACAGAGCAGTGAATTACCTTGAAAAGTTATTAGCATAGGTACATAAAGACATCATAATTCTACACTTGCTGCTTTATCTGCGTGGCAGAGTTCATCCGCAGCCTTCATTTCTACAAAAGCAGTTCTGGAAGTGTGCCATTTTCTTTGCTAAGTAAACCAAGAGCCCCAAATGGTTAAGTGGGTACTGCAGAAAACAAGATTTGAAGTTATTTTATCTACTAAAAATCTCACTTTATTGATGCTGTTCAAGTGGTCCGTATTACGCACATGACAAAAAGTGAAGAAAAAGTGTTATTTATTGCCTAATTGGGATAGTACTGAAACTCTGGACAGTATTCAAACATATGTAAGCATAACCTTAGAAGGGGAAAGACTGGGAACACTCAAGTTAGATTTCCAAATCAGCCACTATTTTGCTTTCTGTAGTTTCTTAATGATCCACCTCTATGATGAGCATCTTCACTCCATTTAGTAAAAACAATAAAGGGTTTTGAAAAGTATTCTCTCCATCTGGTGGAAGCTGCAACACAGAAATCACAGTTTACATACTTACTTTAAAGTATGTGAAACACAAGAGCAGTTTCCAGGATTCCCTCCAGCCAGCTTACTGACGAAGGCTGTAACCTGCCAGACTAGAGGCAAGCTTCCTCACCCTATTTCCCCATGTAAACCTTGCTTTTTTGCTTTGTTTTGTTTTGTTTTTTAAACAACAGCACAGCTTGTTTCATTTACTTCTGCATCATACTTCAAGACTCAAGACTCAAGTCAGTATTTTAACAGTTGCGTCTAGAGCATGCAGAAAAATCACTAAAACTCCATCTCATTAATTCATCAATGGACCGTGTATAAATAAGAGCTAACTTCTCAGTTTGTATTAGTTGACTTAGGACTCAGCTTTTAAGTGTTGTATTTCTTTTGTTTGAGGAGCTGCATGACATCTCCTGTCCCAAACCACTCTTTATGCTTACAAAATTATTACAATTTTCTTCTGAGATCAAGTTTTCACATTTTGAAACCAACTATGTCAGACATGCTTTGAAGAAAGGCCTTTAATGCGATTTATCCCAGACATGTGTTGCAGATACACCACTGTCGTGGTTTAAGCCATGTGACTCAGAACCATGCAGCCACTCTCTCACTCCCCTGCCTACCTTCCCCCCCTGCTCCCAGAAGGATGGAGAGGAGAATCTAAAGAATGTGACTCCCACAGGTTGAGATAAGAACAGTGTAGTAACTAAGGTATAACACAAACCACGGCTGCTGCCACCACTAATAATAATGATAAGGGAAATAACAAGGAAGAGAATACAACCGCTCACCACCTGACAACCGATACCCAGCCTGACCAAGCAGTGAACTAGCCCTTCCAGGTAACTGCCCCCAGTTTATATACTGGGCATGATGTGCTGTGGTATGGAATATCTCTTTGGTTAGTTTGGGTCAGGTGTCCTGTCTCTACTTCCTGTCGGCTTCCCCTCCTCCCTGGCAGAGCATGAGACTCAGAAAGTCCTTGGTCAGAGTAAACATTACTGAGCAGCAACTAAAAACATCGGTGTTATTAGCGCTGTTCCCAGGCTGAAAGTTAAAACCACAGCACTGCACTGGCTACTAGGAAGGAGAAAAATGACTGCTACTGCTGAACCCAGGACAGACATTCTGAGCAAAAGCACGAAACTGAAGCAAAGTCTCTGGTATACAGAGAATACTTGGTGTGCATCTTCCACCTGTTACAAGCAAATTACTGCCACACTCTGCTCCGTGCAATTCAAATGTGCAGTCTTCAGAAATCAAAATTGCAGGAGCCACATACATAAAAACACCACCAAGAAAGGTACATCTGAAATTTCTAAGAACAACTGTTGGAGCAAGCTGGTATGCAGAGTACCCTTAGAAATTAGGACATGAATGTTCTACAACACTTCCTCTTGTTCATAGCCGTCAAGTTGGAGGAGATGGAAAGATGCAAAGGTACAAGTATGAGCTTTGCTATAGACTCACACCAAACTGCTTCAATTTGAGACATCTAGAAATGGGGAAATAGCCACAAGCGGTGGCAGTTGCATCCGTCGATCTTAGTGACTGTACACACAAACAGCTGTGCTGTGACCGTGTCAGTCCGGGTGGGCTATCTCAACTGATCCTGGTCAACGTAAGACTGATGAGACACTGGAATTGTTTTCTAGGCACTTTCAAAGCCCAGATATACCAAATTATTTTGAGTTGGACAAAACAAAGTACTCTATATATTCTGGACAGTCCTGTAATAGTAACAGGATGAATTAAATGACCCAATAAGTCTTGTCTGTCTCTAATCTCTGTGATTACATGATATATATGAGAGAAGGGGTTTAGAACCAATAAAATTCATAGACTAAATATCTTTCATCTAGGAGAGAAAGACAAAAAATGAAATGCGTGTTAAAAACCAATAGCTGTGTTCATAAATCAATTCATTCAGAAGACTTTTTGTTTTCTTTTTGCAGGCATCTGGGTAAAAGTAGCTCATGAGAAAAAGCTTTAAGGAATGCCTTAGGCAACGAAGAAATATCAAATCACTTTGCTGCTTCACTGACATGATTAACATAAAAGAAATTTAAACGTGATCGTTTTTCAGCTCAACAGTTTTTGAGTTTGTAATGAATAAAATTTGGGTAAAGAAGAAGAAGAAGGAGGAGGAGAAGAAAAAAATAAGAAACACTACATTAAAGAGTACTCCAATCAATAGCCTTGTGTTCTGATGGAGTAGGCAAGAGCATTTGTAAGGTGTATTTTTTTGCAGCCTATAGCTAGATTTACCATTAATAACAAGGTTTTTTTTATAAAATCAAAGTTATTCTCAGTGGATAAAGATGAGCACAAATTATGTCAAAAAGCATTTCCCCCTGCTGGTAATGTTGTCTACATTAGACACCCTGCTATGGTTGCTTCACAAAAAATACATGTTATGTTTGCTGGTGTAATTTGAATGCTGAATTGTACTTGTGAGACACAGGGTATTGCATCTTACCATGATAACAAATGTTTAAAAAAAAGTAATTTTTCTTTGTTTAGCTTAAATCTCATAAAGTTATTAATTTCTTGGTTACCTCACAGTGGGCCTTGGTCTGGAGAGGATGGTTCTACCAGTTCCTGTGCTGACAGTGGTGAGGACAGACTCGCGTTATCAAGCTCTACCTCTCTCTTCATCCCAGTTCTCCTTTTCTTAGTAAGGACCTAGCCCACTCCATGCCCAGCATGGAGAGAGGCACAGAAAGCGTTACTTTGTCCATGACTGCTGTTGCCCTGAAGATGAAAAGGCATTAGAAACGAACTACTGCTTACAGGCTTGCCTTACCATCAAATGGCTTGGAAAAGTCTTAAACTAGGCACTGTAACAAATGCCAGCTTAGTCATGTTTCATTTCTTCTATTTAACAGTCCTGAGCATTATTTTTCTTACAGTGAGGCAATTATGTGCATCTGTCATGTCTTTGACATTTAAGGTTATAGTCATTTGGTGAAACATTAACTGAAAACTACAGTGATTCAGAGTTGTTGAATTTTTAATGCAATATTAATCCTCACTCAGTCTTTTAAGCAACATGCACACACACTGACACGTATGCTCACTCCCCCTGCTTGACTTTTCAAAATCTTTCCTTTATGGCAGTCATTATTTTAACCGGGCAATCACAGAATGCTTCCGTCTCTTTGCAAAACAGTTGAACAGTTATTCCTCTTCTCCAGCAGGCAATGGAGGGATTTTAGAGTTTCCCAGAAAAAAAATGTACTTTTCAGTCAAGGTGTCTTTCTTTACACTATAGGTACAACACGTAAGGAAAGGCCTCATGAAAAGCACCTCTGATGTCTCTTCTTCACTGTCAGAGGCTATATCTGGAGACAAAATAGTTCCCAAATATAAAGTTAAGCTGGGTCTAAGGGCAGCAAAATAGTTCACATGGACTGGGACCCCTGTAACATTCCTGGTGCCAGAGGCATTCCTCTTGGTGATGGAGAAAAGTAGCACACATTTAGGCTGCTTTAACTCTGCTGTCATTAAGGTCAAAATCTGGCTCACTGGAGAGGAGAATTAGGCCAGCTGCAACTGCTTCCATAAACACCACCTTGAGCACTGCCAGGTAAGCATTTTCCACACCCCCATCAGCGTAGGGAGAGCAGAATTTTATCTCTTACTTCCCCATACTCTGTAATTTGTTATTACCTTCTCTGGAGGTGCCTCACTGGTCCATAAACCACAAGCCACTACCAGTACCAATAAGGTTATTTTCATTGCTTCACTTACAAAACACTTTCTAAAACTCAGTGGTTTATACCCTGTCATCCATGGAGCCTGGCAAGTGAGAAGACTATTTCAATGGAGTCAGAGAAAGGTAAGTAAGAAAAACAAGCTTATTTTCTCTAGTCTTAAATTTGCTACACATGCATCCTCCCCAGCAGGGAACAGTTGCAGATAAAAAGTTAGAATATACACATTTGCAGCAATGAGACCTTCTAGTAGATAGAAGGAAAAAAACCCAACCTTCTACCCATCAAGGATGCATTCAGTTGGCTGCACTTAAATATTTCAACCCACCCTATTCCCCCAAGTCTCCCTTCATTGTCAGTGAAGATCCAGGTAAGAGAGTGAGCAGTGGCCGGGGGAGGGATCACCTCCTCTGAAAACAGGCATCTATAACCATCTATAACGGTTCCCATTTCTCTTACTGATTGTCGAAGCCCAGGATGATGGTGTAGATGGCTAAAGCTATGTAAGATTAAATGCACCCCAAGCAGCTGAGCACAGCAGAGCTCGAGGCAGCTCTTCTACCCGTAGCAGTGTGTGATCCCCCACACACACCACGCTGAATTAAAGTCAGCAGTGTGAGAAGTTCTACTGCATGCTGCTCTCCTGTCCAGTGCGTTCATTACTCATTCTTAGCACCTTTATCTGCACAATGCAGTCTGCACCCGACATAAACAAACAAACAGGCTTGTCTCATTGGAGAACAAAGGGAAAGACAAATACAAGCAAAGCTGTACTATCATTCTGTCAACAGGCCTTCTGTATCAGTATCAATATTTTAAACAGCCACCTTGGCTCTGTTACAGAATGTGTGTTGCTTTGTTTTCTCAAAAGAAATGCAACATTTTTCTTTTTAATTTTCCAAAAACATTCTGCAGAACCAGATATGCTTACTGCCTGTTCACAATCTGAAAGGAAGAAGTGAACAGCACTAGAAAAAGAAGTTTGATATCCACAGAAATAGTTCTCTGCAGTTCCTGAGGCCATTGACAGGCTATGCTCAAAAGATGGTTGGAGTAAAAAGAGGACTGAGGAGGAGTTTCTGAAGTGTGGAATTTCTGATGAAGTTATTCTTAAACCCGCATTGCTGTGCAGATAGTTGGGCACGGAGGGGATCCCTCAGGGCTATGTTCTTCTCTCATTTTGCATATCACTGCCAATTTAATGCTTTGGGTTAGATACTAATAGTTACTAATGATGAAGAGCTGAGCTGCAGGGTTTAACAGATCATGCAAAGTGAGAAGATCTTGCAGCTCTGTTCTCCAGCAGGAGAGACAGACAGCTGATGCATGAAGGGCAGGAATGGCTGAGTTGACACACTGAGGGATGCATTTGGCCGACTGCTCATTTTTCCTCTTAGCTCTTTCTCCCCATTTAGGAAAAGTACCTCAAATACAACATGACTGACTGGATGCCTGTTTACTAGTGACATGCCCAAACTACTCCTCTGATCAGCCTTGGAGGCATGAATGACCTTTGAAAGGCTGTAATGCCCTTCCTTCTCTTTTCTCAGCAAAATTCTGTATCATCTGGGTTCTGATCTAGACCAGCTAGAGGTCAGTGCACAAGTCTTCAGCCAAATGTTCTCCCCTGCTTGGAGGGAACCAGACTGAAGACAAGAATCAGGTTCTGCAAAAGGACTACACACCCTGTTCCAAACCCCACCAACTAGCCAGTCTTGATGCGTTCCAGTAAATAAATCCTGGGTGCTAGAGGAATACATGGCAGCAATTGTAATTCATTTAATCAACTCACAGCCTATTCTTTGTTCTAGCTAAAGTGAAAATTAAGTGTCATCTTGCACTGTGTGCTTCAGGACCAACCCCACTCTGCATAAAGAGGGACATAGGCTTAGGAGAGCTGCCTTTAGGGGAAATGGAGCAATTACTGAGGCTGAAAAATGAGTTACAGCCTGGTTCTTTCCTTCCATGTTTAGTTCTTTTATACCTGAAATAACAACTCAACTTTGTCTGAAAATGCAGTTTCTGGCACATCTCATGAGTTGGAAGAATTAACAGTTGTGAGCCACAGCAAGGTATGGGGCAGGTAGATACACAGCAGCGTGACTGGTCCTGATGGCAGATAAAAAGATGCAATGACTTTTTAGGAGCAGGCAAGACTGTCTGTGACCCACATAGCAGGGAAAGAAAAGTCATAAACAGTACTGCAGAGAGATATGGGAAGTGCCAAAAAAAAAAAAAAAAGAGGAAAAAATTCCACCTCTGGTACTCTTGTTTATGGTTTAACCTATTCGAAGATTTGCTTATTTGCCTACAGAAGTAATAGCAGAACCAAAGGTTCCACGAAGAGTCAACATCTTTCCCCTTGGCTTCTTCTCCCATACCTAACATTGAACTAGGACCTCATCAAAGTAAATGCTGCTTTGTTGCTTATCTCAGGTCCCAGTGTGAAACTGTCCAAACATCTCTCCTGTCACAGGTCAATGGGACCCTGTGGTAAATCATAGCTCTGCTAGCTGACCCCAGTATGCAACTGTATTTGTAAATGTATTTGTGTGCAAGATATAGCAGGATTCACTCAGACACAAGATATTGGAACAAAACGCTGCTGTCTGGCTTCAGCTGTGACTGTTTATCAAACCAGAGATAATAACCATGAAGGCTGAAATTAGCTATGCTCAAATATTTTTCTGATTGAACTCTATTATAATCATACTAGAGGCTGCAATTGTATGCTACTGTATGCTATTCAGGTACAAATCTACTTTTCTATCTCTTTTTCTAGTCACTTGTAAAACATACCTACCCCTCTTTCTCTCTGGTGTAAGCAAGACTGCCTCTAAATAGTTCTTGCCGTATTTAGGCAGAGTTCCTAACTGATAAATATTGTCTTTCTCATTTGCTCAGTCTAAGGCTTTCCCTACAAGATGTCTAGGAATATTCTTTAATGATTTTTCTTCCACTTCAGCTGCTTATTATGAACAAGGACAATGAGTGGACTCTCCCTTTCTAAGTCTCCCTAGAAAAGTGAATGTTTGGCACTGCAGAGAACAGGGCATAATAAAAGAGAGCCATTTGCAAAGACTCCATTTGGGTCCAGATTTTGAAGACGCAAGGTAATGAACAGTGCTGCATAATAAAAAGGGTCTTCATCACTTTTAACTAAAGTTCACAAAAGAACAGCTTCCTGTTAGAAGTGGAAGAAATACAAGACAGGCCTTCTATGACCTCACCCTTAAACTCTGAGTGTTTAATTACAAAATTGTAATTTTGAGATTTTGAGAGAGGGGTTAATGTATTCAGGAAATGACACATGTACAAAACATTAAACCTTTGAGTTTGCTGGTACTTTTAAATTCTATTTAACTGCGGCAAAAGAAAGAAAATCCTAGGAAGCCTAGGTATTAAGTGAGTTACCAGATCTAAGCGAAGTGAGAAAACTTCTAGAACAGCTTTGATAGCACTAAAAGGAACCAAGAAACATCTGCTCAAAAAGGTCTCTATGCACATATTGACAGTTCAACTAAGGTAGTGTATTAAAACCATTTAATAAAATGTAAGGTTAGTGCAGGTCTTCGCACACATCTGGATTACTTAAGAAAAAGTAACTGATGTTTAATCCTCAACGGTATCATCTGCAGTTCATGTTGCAGGTGGGAAAAATTACATTGTGATTAAGAAATTTATACATGGTCATAACTGCGTGGTATTAAAGTCATCACTATAAGCAAGCTTCCCAGGCTGCCTGCAACTTACCCCCTCAAAGACACTTATTTAGAGAGGCACTAAGAGTTTATTTGCTTTCTATCTTTCTACAGGAAGACAATTGAGTAGACGTGAGCATAGCAGGGTTTAGATGGGATTTGATAAAACAGAGAGACAAAAAAGTTTCCAGAAAATCACTCTATAGTAATATATATAAGATATGTAAAGTTCAATAGGATTTACAATCATCATGGAGGAAGACAGAACAACTGTGACACAGGTGAATGCTAGAAAAAAATGGCAGCAAGTTTATGTTCTTCCTGACTTGTGCAATATAATGGGGGGAAAAAAAGATCAAAGATCTTAGAAGTAGTTTTGGTTTGATACCATTACAAATGCTGTTTCCTGGGAATACTATGAATAAAAGTTTCATGTCACAGGAGCATAATGTTTTTCAGTCATCTGTTTTCATAAACCAAAAGAGGGTGAACACCCACACCCATACACTACATACTTCCTAAATGCAGAGAAGTGGCAAATGCAAGGAACCTGCTTTTCTCTTTGTATATGGCCTTTACCCACTTATAGGCTGTTGAACAATACATTAAAAAAATTCAGATTGCAAAGCCAAGTACTTAAAAATTTTGAGATTTCTCAATAAAAGCTGGCTAATTCTTCATCTCTGTCTTCTGAAAGAGCAGAACTGCTTTAACCAAAAGCATTCCATAAACACAGATTAAAGTTAAATGAACATGGAAAATTCAGATCAAAAAGGTTATAAAGAACTCATTAAGGAAAGGAATTTTAAAATGTTTGCAGTCCCAGGTCTGCATAAACAAAAGCCCACACACTTCTTTTGTCAGATGCCTTCACCAGAGGTGGTTGTGGAAGCTTTTTCCAAAAGCAAGGAAAATATCTCCTGGATCTGTTCCAGGTCAAGAACTATCGTGCCATGGTTTGGGTGCCATCATTTCTACACAAGTCACACCTTGGCACTGCTCTTCTTGTGGTGTCATAGGGTGTTACACCAAGGCTTGGCATAACTTCTTACTAGTCTGACTACCTGGTAGGCATCCTCAAACTAATAATTTAATAGGGCTTTGGGCAGTAGTCCATTTTAAACCCTAGATATTGTAAGCTGCTTCAGGCATTGTTTTCTATTCAGCATTACTAAAGAATGCTGAGACTCTGAACACTGCACTTACTTAGAAAAAATATATTATCTACATGTATCATAATAATGCTAAGCAATCATTATTGTCTGGGATCAGCATCCTGCCATGGTGGGGCTTAGAAGAATATGTTCCCCACCTTCTTAGTGAACCACAAATTGCTTTTCCAGGCCATTTATAACTGCCAGTCTGAAATCTGGATTTTGTTTGTATAAGTTTTCAACTTATACTTATTTACATATTATTCTGCTAATTTTAAGCCAAATGCATTAGGCTTATTACTGTTTATCGTCTGAGTTTTAAATTTTGAATATGACATTTCCAAGATTTCTCATTAATCATAAAGCCATAAAGTGCTTTGCTTTCAACCAGAGCAAGAGAAGAGCTGCTTATGATCACACAGACCTAAACACTAGCATTTGAAGAAAAATCCTGAGTATTTGAAGCTTTGTGAAAAAAATGGCAACAACAGCTGGTGCTTTATAGAGGTAAAATCTTTCCCACTGCTATAGGTAGTATAACACTTGTGACCAGCCGATGAAATGTATGTGTAAAAATAAGCTCTGTAGATTGGCTTATGTTATTGTATAGTTGCCAAACATCCTGCAGTAAATTTATTTTTACTCATGGCACTGAGGCTTATACAGAAACTTCTCACTGAAATGCAAAAAAAATGCAGTGTGCACAACAAAGGGAGAACTTGAGTGTCAGTGTAAGTCAGATTGTTAAGTTCTTGACTTTAGTACATTTGCAATTTGCCATAGACTATACACCATACAGTGTGGTTAGAAACTGCAAATGCATGTTTATCAGTTTATTTGAAAAAAGTCATTACTCAATGTGGAAGAACTGATAGCTTGATAAGGTAAAAATTCGAACTTAAAAAGTTCTTGGCAATGTCATTAGTGAAGTTTTTTCCTTGCTTTTCAGTGTAAGAAGCCGGTTCTGCCTTCTCTAGTCAATGCAGGTAGTGCTCAAAGTGTGGCGAATGAGAATTAACTATCTCATTGCGGTTGGCTAACTCAATACACATTGATCTGTGGGCCCTGTGACCTAAAAAAAGACAAACTGTATTAAACTTTGAAATAATGTTAAATAAGGATGGGCTTCATGTCCCAGTAGCACTGTTGTGGTAGAATAGTTAAAACACATTGGCTTCAGGAAACCATAAAGTATTGACAGTGATACTCCTTTGTCTAGTTTGATCTCAAGCCAAGCTGGCTGGCTTGCTGGTATAGAACTCATCACAGTCATATGTATCCGACCCAGTTCAGACAGAGCTCAGTGGTATAAGCAAAGACATCTCAAGACATTGTGACTAAGATTACTGACGAGTATTTACCACTTTTTATCTCCAGCTCTGCAGCAGAGTTCTATGTCATTTTACAAATCCATGCATTTTTTTTCAGTGTCTCTACATGAGAGGTAAAGGCTTTGAATACTCCAGCATTTTGTGGCCTTAACGTCTAGATGAGGATCTACCACAGCGTGTTATGCTCTCTTCTAGCATACAGATCAAGGTTTCTTCCCATGGAAATCAAGATGAGGCAGAAGAGGTCAGCGAGCATCCGCATCTTCTCCTGGTCCTCTGTGATGTGATGAAGGCACATATATGGACCTGGAAGCTGAGGTTCCCTAGTTTTGTTGGACTGGAAATGCCAAATTAAGCATCACAAGCCATCTCCACTGAGATCTCACTGAAAATTTCACTCACCCAGTAAAATTATGTGAACCTTGAAGAGAAGGAGAGGAGCCATGCAGATGAGGGCAGCAGAGATGAGGAGAGATTCTGTGTTTCAATGGCAGCTTTTGTTTAAGTCAACTGAGAAAGCACATTACACTTTT